>WNYA01000425.1:99482-165791 GCA_019512145.1 Engystomops pustulosus | reverse complement strand
ACCCCCACACATCCTCACAATGGGGTCTGCAGGTGTTGTGTGTGATCAGAGGCGGCCGAGCATGCCCACTACTGCTCAGGAGTGTCAGGAGGACCCCCACACATCCTCACAATGGGGTCTGCAGGTGTTTTGTGTGGTCAGAGGTGGCCGAGCATGCCCACTACTGCTCAGGAGTGTCAGGAGGACCCCCGCACATCCTCGGGAGCAGTGGTGGCGCACCTATGGCACTCGGAGCCCTCTCTGGGCACCCAGGCCATCGCCATAGAGCAGTGGAGGCGCACCTATGGCACTCGGAGCCCTCTCTCTGGGCACCCAGGCCATCGCCATAGAGCAGTGGAGGCGCACCTATGGCACTCGGAGCCCTCTCTCTGGGCACCCAGGCCATCGCACCCCAGGATGAGTCATGCTCAATGCTATTACAAAGCGACAGCTCTGGGACCACAGGAGGGGGACACATCAGAATTATCATTGTTCCATTCTATCTGCTGTATTGGTGTCCTCAGACACTGATACAATTGAAAGTGAGCGGGAGCAATCAGTTGGGGAATAAATTTGCAGGTTGTTATAGACAGGTGGGTACGGGTGGTAGATTGGTCGGCCCTGCAGTATCTGGGCACGAGTGCTACTTCATCCTTCTGCACCCCTAAAGTTATTGCCCTTTCCATTCATATGTACAGACAGTCCCCAATCTTAGGACACTCCACTTACAGATGACCCCTAGTTGACCTCCGACCTCTCTGGATGCTATTACTTTAGTCCTTGTCCCACGACAGCACAAAGGGCCATAAAAAGAAAATTACAATTCTAAAATATACAGTTCCGACTTACATACTGTGCGAGGCATCATAGGGAGAGATCAGGTTATTTGGCAGCAGATGAGGGCAAGGCATGCTGAAATGTAAGATGCACAATCCTATCAGTAGCAGCAGGACTGTGAAAAGTGAACTTTTAATCTAGGTGTGCAGCTCCTGCAGGGGCTCTGGGAGGTCCTAACAGCCTGAAGAGCTTTCTGCTGCACTGTGAGCAGTCCTGTCACTACTTCCATCCCTCACAAAGGTTACGCTGTTTGCACGGTCACTCTTGCTGACAGGTTCCCTCTAAGCAATGCACTGTAGATTTTTGGACCAGGAAGTTTGAGTTGAAAGGGATTGTCTATAGGTAGATTTTTGGACCAGGAAGTTTGAGTTGAAAGGGATTGTCTATAGGATAAGTCATTAAATGGAAGCCCATAACCGGAAGCTTTCAGCTGTGCATTGTGCATGGGAGCTTAGCTGCAGTAACACAGCACGGCCACAAGGGAAAAGCCAAACCCTTCATCTCTGGTAGTAAATACCGTGTCCTCAAACCACCCAATCACTAAAGCAGAACCAACTCAGAATCCCCCGTATGGGACTACCTCCCCTTTCCTGCTATACCCCAATGTATATGTATCATTTTCCTATAGACCACGGTCCCCCTGGGGACCAACATGTACAACGACGTCAGTGATAATGTGAATACTGCTGTAAACAGCTGCTGGGATATCACATGACACATATCACATGATTCCAGCAGTAATACCGCCATCTAGTGTCCCCTAGAGAATGATCCCCGTATACACATGCTGGGATATCACATGACACGTATCACATGATTCCAGCAGTAGGGCGTTTGAGCTCTATCTGCATCATGTGGGCGCCCGACAGCCAAACAGTGGCCGTACATCGCGCTCTATCTCCGTCCCTCCCTGTTTCTGTTCCACTTGGACGCTACACTCCCCCTCTTCTCGTCCCCTCCCAGCATTCAGGATTTACCTTCATGAATGCTTCGTTTTTTAGCTTCCAAGCCTTCGGCATGCCAGATTTGTCACCTTGCCCTTCGTCCAGTACATTCGTGTTGCGAGCTCTGTCTTATTCCTCTCGTCGACTCTATGGGCTGTCGTGGGCACATAGCAAAACCCGTACATCGAAGATAAGAGCTTCCAGTGCCACCGCTTCAGGCATGTTCACACGGGCAGTTCCTGCTGCATCACTATTGAAGAAGGATGACATTTTATGCTATCACTAGACACAATGTAAACTCCAATCTCCCTCAATAGGTGATGGCAGGAGGTCTGGTGATGCAGACGCCAGGTTGGTACACATGGGGACATATACTGTAATAATGGTGGGGGGTCTGACTGCTAGACGACACCCATGGCCCAAAGTCTGGACAAGTCCTGGCAGATGAGAACCTAAATGGAGAATGCCCCCGCTCTTCCTCCCTGGATTTATTATAAACCATTATAATTAAAGGGGGTTTCCCACCAAGGACAGTTAGGCCCTATCCAAGCGATCAGTGGGTCTCAGTGCTGAGACGGGTTCATCGGACCCTCGTCGCTCTGTCAGACTAATGGAGAAACAGCTCGCATGACCGTTCTGCTCCATTAATCTCTATGGAGCGACGGGGGTCCGAAGGCACTGAGACCCCCATGGTCCGCAAGTTGGACTTTGTGGGAAAAATCCTTTAAAATTGTTTAAGAGAACCTGTCAGCGACCAGCACATGTAAAGTAACGTATGCGCCTCCATAGCACACGCGTTCCCATAGCACACGCGTCTCCATAGCGTATGCGTCTCATAGCGTATGACCGTCGTCCATAGCGTTGCGTCTCCATAGCGTACGCGTCTCCAGTAGCGTACGCGTCTCCATAGCGTAAGCGCCGTCTCATAGCTACGCGTCCATACGTCGTCTCAGATAGCGTACGCGTCCTCCAGTACGCGCTCACGCGTCTCCATAGCGTACGCGTACGTCTCCATAGCGTACGCGTCTCCATAGCGTACGCGTCTCCATAGCGTACGACGTCTCCATAGCGTACCGCGTACCTCCATAGCGTCACGACGCCTCATAGCGTACGGCGTTCAATAGAGTACGCGTCTCCCATAGCGTACGCGCCTCCATAGCGTACGCGCCTCCATAGCGTACGCGCCTCCATAGCGTACGCGCCTCCATAGCGTACGCGCCTCCATAGCGTACGCGCCTCCATAGCGTACGCGCCTCCATAGCGTACGCGTCTCCATAGCGTACGCGCCTCCATAGCGTACGCGCCTCCATTCATTGGAAATCCCCGGCTCCTGGATGCAGATAAATCTCCATTTCTATCCAGCACATGAATAACCATGAGACCCGGTGCATTGTCAGTCAGATAGTGGGTGCACCAGACTTGTGGCCACGCCCACACCAAAATACTAATTAGCCTATAAATAAAAGGGAGATTTCTCTGCATAACGAGAGGCAGGATGGGTTCTAGGATTTATGTTGAGTCACTCATTGTCCTCTTCTCACGTTTTGGTGACCCCAAATTTTTGCAAACACCAACATAGCATGCGTGCAGTCTTGTGTCTAGTCCCCAAATGTTGTTGTTGTATGTAAAATCCAGAAGGGCGCGTGTCCCGAATTATCATATAAATGATGCCCTAATGACAAGTAACTGTACAATAGAAATCCCTGCACGGCGTCTCCATTCTCAGCCCACACTTATCCGATGCCCCAGGTAAAGGGATCTCTCTTATATAGGGTCATAGGAGGGGAGATGCAGATTTCTTAAAGGGAGTGGCAGTCGCCAAACACAATTAATCGTAGTCTATTGTCATTGTAATGGTGCAGGATGTTACCCACCCCCCGCTTCTTTCAGAGATCCCCAGACTTCTCCAATTGCCAGTATCTATGCAAGCTCTGCTCCGTGCACATCGAGAACGTCCAAGGAGGTCACAAGCACATTAAGGAGAAACGCCACAAGAAGAATATCCTGGTAAATCGCTCGCGCGCCGTGTTCTGCCTGGCGTGCTGTGCCGGCTCCTCCGTTGTAGCTTTGTCTATGTGCATGCACGATGTGTGTTGCTTGTACTGTGCCAGAGACCATGGAGCTAATGGTGAGTGTGCATGGATCTAGTCTTCTAGTGCTGGTAGTATCCTTACCTAGGACTGTATCAAGTCCCTGCAAGTGAAAACTGGGCTCAAGGTTCACAACGTATTTTTGGTGCAAGGAGCAACAGATTTTTCTTTTAAATTGTGTTTTTGGTTTAAAACCTGAGAGCAGCGCCCGCAGTGACCCAGGACTGCTCCATCCATCCGTCCGCCCGCTGCCGGCTCCAGTCCCCCTGATCACCGATCAATGACTCTTATTGATGGATAATAAATACATGTGGGGCAGAAAACATCCAAAATGGATTCAGCCTTTCTTTGTTAACCAAATTCTATTGATGTGTTTTCCTTATTGAAGTCAGTTGACAAAATTTCCTCAGGTCAGCCCAGTATGAGGATTTAGTTTTGTATGGGCCTCCCGAGCGGCCGGCGCTGTAATACATGGTATATATTGTTCCATGCAGCTGCCTGGACCCGTATACATGGTACTGATAGAATACATCGGGCTACAGATAATTTGCTATCAGCTGGGTCTGGAGTCATGTGACCGGTGCGACCAATCACAGAAGCAGGAGGGTGACATCACATCTGAGCCTCGCTGCTGCTTCTGTGACTTACCACCGGCCCACGGTATCATCAGACGGATTGGACGCAGCGTGGCGGGAGCAGGGTAACAAGCTTTTATGTTTCTACTCTTCCTGGGCCGCCCCCTAATTCCCTATGAGGATATTCCATCATTTTCTGATGTGTCTCCGGCGTCGTTACTTACCACTATAAATGTGTTTGCAGGAGAAGCAGGAGGAGAATGAATTGCGCTCTCTTCCCCCTCCGTCAGAGGCGCAGATCGCAGCTTTGGGGTTGACTCTTGGAAATGTGGCAGAGGAGCATGGGATATCCGAGGAGGACTTCCTGTCTAGGCAGGAAATAGTTAACCACATGGAGAAAGTTATCCGGATGAAGTTGCCTGGTAAGTATCTTGCAGCTGATTTTAGAAATGGAAGTCTCTTCTTCTTACGACTTCTATCCCGGATTGGGGATTTATCCTTCTCGGATCCTGATCTACTCCAGGGCTCCATTAATCCCAGAAATGTAATGGGAGTAAAGTTGCCCCCCCCCACCTTGTACATATCAAACAAAATTGGTGTCAAACGTTTGTGCAGCAGAGATTTTCATTGATTGGCACCAGCTTTGTTTGGGCAATGTGGGGGGGCTGGTTGACCTCTGATGACCACAGGACTTTACTATGTGATCGGAAAGGCTCCGTACACTATGTAGTGGCCGGGAAGTGCATTGCAGGTTCACCTCTGGTGACTTAAGTGGATGTGATTTTGGAGCACCCCCCTCAGCCTCTGTACAGGGCACGGAGCTGCAGGATAGTAGTAACTGATCTTCCTGCAGCAGAAGCTCATTAAGAGGCGGCACAGATTATGCACCAACTATAACAAGCTGATCATGAGTGTCCGACTCCTGCTGGGACCCCCGCAATCCGGAGAATGTGGGGTCCTGTTCCCGCTAATTTCATGAATTGTGTCTCATTCCGCTCCATCAAGTATGGAGGACAGGACCCCATTCTCCGGTCCCACCAGCTTGTGGGTAGGAGATATCCTATGTAGCTGGTGCAGCTCCTTTAAGCCATAGTATTCCCCATTCTTCACACCCTCCCACTTACAGAGACAGAGGGAGACTTGGAGGGATCCAAATGCACCAAAAGGTGCAAATTTTAGTGCAAGAAAGCCAAAATATATACTAGGAATCAGAAAAGCATCAGTGAGTGCAAGGCCTCCAGATGCCATAGATCCACATGCACACACCACATGTCAGCTATCCCTTACATGGCCAGCAGTCTGATGGGTGCGATTCATTACTTCTGCCTCTGCTTTCAGAGTGTTCCCTGAGGATGTACGGATCATCGCTGACAAGATTTGCCTTTAAAACGAGTGACGTTAACATAGATGTGAAGTTTCCCCCTAAGGTAAGTTTTATGGTAAATGTAAACCTCATTGTGTAGCGTTGCTGCAGATAGTAATGGGCAGTCTATAGGATGAGCGATCTATAGAACAGGGTGGACACTTGTTATAAGAATTGAGGTTCCACGTTGTTGTGATCTGTGGGGTCCCAGCAATCACAAGAAGTGGATACACGGGGCTCCCATTGTCGTGATGGAGCTCCTGCTCATTCTTTGTATTTGCAGACATCTCCCACCAGCCCGGAGGATTATATTAAGCACATGACATACTGTCTGTACCCCCAGCAGGATCTGCTCTTCTTTTAACTACCCTCGCTCTTGTTTTTACAAAAAAAAAAAAAAAAACTGCAAATGATACTGAAGGGCTCTGATTCAATTAACATCTACGAAGCCTGGAGCCCCTCAGGCTCATTTGCATCATTTATGAAGTCTTTTTTGTAAAAACGAGGACAAAAATAAGCTAAAAGAAGAGCGGATCCTGCCAGAGGGGGCACTCACCAGCATAGAAGTGTGCCTGGTTTACAATCCTTCATCCTGGTGAAGGATTTTATTTTGAGGCAGAGGTCTACTTTAAAATCTGATCCAGAACTGGCTCCCTCGTTTCCTCTACAATAGGGTTCACCCATTTGCTATAACACAATGGGAATTTGCTTCTAACATTACATTCTAGGGAGTTGCTAGTTAAGCTATGATAAGATTAATAATGTAAGTGTAGAATTATAACATCCTCCCCTGCTCCATCTCTCATGTGATGATGTTTCTTTCAGATGAGCCAACCAGATGTTTTAATTCAAGTTCTTGATATTCTGAAAAACTGTGGTAAGTCTTTTTTTATTATTGTCCCTGCGCTGTTCTGCCAGAACTCATCTCCAGGTTTCTGAGAATATTAATATGTTACATTTACTGTTGTGCTGAAAGCAGGAATGTCCCCATACAAATGCTATTCAGTGTAGCAGCATGACCATATAGAGCAGGAGCAGCTGAGCAGATTATTGATGCTATATATTAATATGTGTGTAGCTCGTGCTGTGTTCCCTGACTGTTCTGCTGTTACGTGGTCCGGGAGACCTCGCACATCTCTTGTAATGCTTTTCCTCTCTCTTTAATTTCCAGCTCACTATGTAGATGTTGAATCTGATTTCCATGCAAAGGTTCCTGTTGTGTTCTGCAAAGACAAGAAAAGGTAAGTCCTAAGTGCCCCCTGGATGTGGATCCCATCACTGGCTCATGAGAGGGGGGTCTCCGTCTCCAGGAATGAATTTACCAGTTCTGATTACTTTCCTGGCAGCGGATTACCATGTAAAGTGAGTGCTGGGAATGACACGGCGTGCCTTACCACCCACTTACTGGCAGCGCTTGGCAGGCTGGAGCCGGCGCTCATCCCCTTGGTGTTGGCTTTCCGCTACTGGGCGAGGGTAAGTCCTGACTACAGACGCTGCAGCCATTGCACCATCGCACGGTCAGCTATACGTCATGCCCCTTGTCTCTTCCAGCTCTGCCACATCGACTGCCAAGCTGAAGGAGGGATCCCGTCTTACTCCTTTGCCTTAATGGCGGTATTTTTTCTACAGAAAAGAAAGCCACCGATCCTTCCAGCATACCTGGGGTCCTGGGTAGGTGTCTGGCTCATGGATTTGTCGTCTTTTAGGGTTACCTCATGTGCCATCCCGATATCCCCATCTCTGTTGTGCCAATAGGTGGACGGCTTTGAAACAAAGAGACTGGAGGATTACCATTTGAAGGGGGTGTCCGAGGAGAAGTATGTTGAATGGGAGTACAGACCACCCAGCAATGATGGCAAGAATATGGGAATGGAGGGACGGGGAAGAGCCGACAACCACCGGAGGAACCCAGGATCCGAAGCGGAGAACAGGAGGTATAAAGAGAAGCATGGAAAGGTAATTCATGGGGGGGGGGGGGGGGGATATTTATCAGGGCTTCTGCGCCACGCCTGAGACTATCCAGATGCCAGCGATTATTTCCCCCAAGTCCTCGGCCCCCGCCTGTGCATGCGCTGCAGCGGGCGCATTTTCATATGTATGGAATAGATGCTGCGCAGGCGCCTGCTGGATACATGAAGCGGCCGGAGCTGCGACGCGGCTGTCATACGTCATTTACAGTATTTCTAACCTACAAAGAATGGAGAGGTCCGATGTTTCCTGGAGTTTGCAGCAGGATTGTGTCTCACTCCTCCAGATCTTTCAGGTTTTGGGGCAGTCACTGAACAACATTAAGTTTCATCTCCCTCCAAAATGTTTGATTCTGTTCAGGTCCAGAGCCAGGCCGGGCCACTTCAGGACCTTGAGCTGCTCCTTAGTGGTTCTGGTTGTGTGTTTTGGGTTAGGTCATACTGGAAGTCCCAACCACGACCCCTTATTCAGTGCCCTTCTCTCATGTCTCCTCTGGATCATCCCGAGGGTCAGTGTCCCCATGATAAAAGTTACAGAGCTCTGGAACACATTTATTTCCCCACCGTATATGTTGTGTCTTGCATTTTGGACCAGATCTAGGCAGTCGCTTGCTTTGTACTGACTTCTGCTCTCTTTTAGTGTCGCCTGGCGTTTGAGCGCTCTCATCACGTGTCTCTTGGGCAGCTCTGGTTGGAGTTGCTTAAGTTTTACACCTTGGAATTTGCAATGGAAGAATATGTGATCAGCGTGCGAGTACAAAGCCTGCTAAGCAGGGAAAACAAGAACTGGCCAAAAAGACGGATCGCCATAGAAGGTAAACGATGCTTAGTAAATCCACGTGGGAGGGTTGTGGACGCTTATCCCCTCCATTCTTGACCTGCCCATTACTCGCTTCTATAAGACTTCCAGGATGACACAAAGTCATAGAAGTGAGTGGAGCTCGGCTGGAGCATGCACACTTGCTTTCCATCTGGTGTGAGACTCCTGTGGATGGCGGGGAAGTTGTAAAGTGACACAGGAGCTGGTCCCATAGTGTTACTGATTGGGACTCTCCAGCCCTACTTTCACAGGAGGGTGTCCGTACGTTGTGAACATTTTCTGTATGTCTTATGATTTCTCCAGATCCTTTTGCACTAAAGAGGAACGTCGCAAGGAGCCTGAACAGCCAGATGGTCTACGAGTACATTCTGGAGCGCTTCCGTGTAGCCTACAGATATTTCGCTTGTCTGCAGAGAAATGATCAGAACAAACCCAAAGCCATTCGGAAGAGGGGAAAGTCTAGCAGCCAGTCGCCCGCGGATCACATGACTAATGGCGGCCTTGAGGACGGCGAAAGTGACGGTGCTGAGATGGAAAGCAATGCCTCGGAGACAGGCGGGGGCAATAGCTCCGATGGTGGATCTGACAGGGACATCATGGACAGTATAGATAGGCTGCAGGTCAGTGATGAGGAAGCCGCTCATTCTACCTCTTCCCAGGAGACTGACCTGATGTGTGAAGCTTTAGGGGATACACGGAGCAGGAAGTACAATGGAAGAGGCTCCCTCATAGTGACTGACGAGGAGGAGGATGAGACTACTCTAAACGGGCCGGATAATTGCCCCTCCGCTACCTCACTTCATCTTGAAGGAAACCTTGCTGAGGAGGAATTGCGTTATATCTTTGATAAGCTTGTATTAACTTCTGGAAAGGTGAGAAGTCCAGTACATTCATTGTATGGTCCATTATTGTTCTGTGGGGGGTCACGTGCATCTCTATAGTAGATAGAACTTCCCCTCCTTCTAGGATTTCCACATTACCGTGAGCCGCCTGTCCTGAGATTAGCCATAGACACCGCATGGGGCATAACTTGTATATTGGTGGTGATCTCGGTGATGAGACCCCCACGGTCATGGGTGTGGGGGTTCTTGTACCCTAAAAGAATGGAGCAGCCAGTTGCACATGCTGACGCTCCATTTACATCTATGGGAGTGATGGCGATGGCTCTTGTGTGTTGTGCTGGTTATTTCTAGCTGTGGGTGTGTACCGTATATACTCGAGTGCAGCCAGGAGATCCACAAGAAGAGAGATGGACAATTTCTGTAGAAGTTGTGTATCATTAACCTGTGCATTGCCAGCACTTTGCAATCTCTGCCCTTATCCTGCTTTTTGTTGAAGTTTTGGTCTTTGTGCTTTTTGTTATCTGTGTCTGTTCTTGTACCCCGTGTAAATGTAATGTGGTCCCATCAGGGGTCTGGACATTGCTAAATTAAAAATCAACAGAATAGCAGATAGGTTTTCAAGTTATTGGGAGACGAGGGGACCCAACATCCTGTCCTGGAGGTCACATATGATCTGGAGACATTGATGAGGTTTGGCTGGGACCACTAGGAGTGATAGCGGTGGGACCCCCAGAGACCAGTCACTTCTCACTGTATAGGCCTAGTTAGGAGTGATTATCATTTTAGGAGGGGTGTCTGAGCTCATGGACCCCCAAAAAATCACAGAAACCAGATGATATTATAGACGGCCAATCAGATTCTTGCTTTTACCATGGTAGAAACTGACAGTTAGATGAGCAACTATCATATAGCGGTGGACACGATGAGGGGCGCATGGATGGCTCGCGGCTAGGTAGGTCCATGACTGGTGGTCTGTACCCTGGGGTCACTGCATCCCCCAATGACACAAACCCTGGAGGTTATCTCCTGGGATGTGGTTATATGAGTGTAGGGTTATATATACATTGTATTTACCCACTTTCTATAACAGCCCCCCACAATAGTCTGCAGCATCTGCAAGCGTGACGGCCACTCCAAAGATGACTGTCCTGAAGACTTCAAGAAGATCGACCTGAAGCCTTTACCCGCCATGAATCCCAGGTTTCGGGATATACTGGACCGCGTGTGTAAGAGGTGTTATGGTGAGTCTATGACCAAATATCAAGGTCCCTGTGTATAATGTCACTGCCCTGAGCCGGACCCCAGTCCTATCCAGTCTCACAGAACAAACTGTACATTGGACGTGGTGCAGGCACCTGTGCACCCCCACTACTTGTCCGCCGTCCCTTGTCTTCTCCACTCCAAAAAACGGCTACGGGGATGGGAGCAGAAACCAAGACACACCAGTCTCTCAGAAAATGCAGATTCACAATCTTTATTAGCTAATGTCTAAAACACAGAAAATCATCTGCACAGGGGCGTGAAAAGGTGATAGAATACTGCAACGCTATAGGCCAGCTGAATATACCAGAACCTCCCCTTTAAGACATTCCTCCAAAATGTCGATGAACTATGCACCATTTCCTCCAGAGACACAATGTGTATCCTAATTGTCCTTGTTAGGAGAGGAGCGAGGACACCTTGTGCCCCCATAGTGGGATGACTGGAGTATATGGACAGGGACATCACCCGAACCCTTCCTGTGTCTCTCTGCATCATCCTGCATTGTAGTATCCTGGAACCTGGGGCAATATTTAGCTTCCCCACACATTTCCAAAGTCTTCTTGTCCCTCAAAGTTGGTCTGAATTTCCCCATTGTGTGTTATAAAGATGATTCCCGTAGATTCATGATGGAAATGTGACATTTTTCTCACGTTTGGTTTTCGTTTGCAGATGAATTATCTCCCAGTCCTGCAGAACAGCACAACCGGGAGCAGATCCTCATCTACCTGGAGAGATTCATCCGCAAGGAATTCAACGGTGAGCTGTGAGAGTATGAGCCGCAGTGATCCAGAGCGGCCACTGCACAGGGGATGGCGCTGTTCTGGAGGCTTCACATTCTTCTCAGTATCAGACCCTGAAGATTGCTCATCAATAGCATGAAACTAGTGAGACTATACTCTATACCGAGGTATCATCCTATGATAATAAAGCCACACGTGGAGCAGGACCCTTCCCAACTTCTCCCACCAGACTCCATCCTGATAATCCCGGGACTATGGGATCCTCTTATATCTGATATCCGTGGTCTCCTTCCTTCTAATATCAACTTTTATAATTATGCTAATGAGCTGAACGACTCTGGAGGTTTTACCCGATCCCCTCAGTGCTGCAGATTGACAGGCGGAGCAGAACATCTGCAGGGGGAGGGGAGACCTGCGCTGCTCATTATAAAAGCATGTGAAGCTACGGCAAGGAAGGAGGCCATGGATAGCGGATATAAGAGGATCCCCCAGTCCCGGGGCCTGGATCCAGGGGTAAGTGTCCCGGGATGGAGTCTGATGGAGTCCAGCATACAGTTCTTTACAATGAGGGATCCTGACATCAGAGGTACAAGGTTTATAGAGGATAACGTGAAGCCCCTTCTCTCCTGCGTCTTCTCATTAGGTAACGCCAGGCTGTGCTTGTTCGGATCATCCAAGAATGGATTTGGGTTTCGGGACAGCGATCTTGACATCTGTATGACCATAGAAGGCCATGAGAATGCAGAGGTAATGCGGGGGGCCGGGGCTGCTGGAGGGGTCCGCACCGCCCAGTCCTTGATAGAACCTCTTCCCCCATGTGCAGAGCTGTGCGGGGGCTTGTTTTCTGTGTAACACGCTGCACTTCCTAGTGACGGGATAGAATATTCCATGTCGTGTAGCAATTGTGGCGCTTTCTTACGGCTTTCACTGTGCGCCCCGAATGACGCGTCTCCTTTATTCTTTGTGTCGCTGCCGTCGCGGGGATGTCACATTTATTCAGGTTTTATCAGGTTTTCTTACATTTACAAACATTAAATCCTACTGTACAAAGAATTTGGGGGGATTTTGCCTTCTTCTGGTGCTAATAACTGTTTTATACTTGGTGCGCGGCGCTGTGGGTGGGGTCATTTTTTGCGACTTTTGATGATGATTTCAATGCTACCATTTTCGGACCTTTTGATCAATTTTTGTTGAATTTTTTTTATATTTTTCAAAATTGCAAAAAAAGTGTCATTTTTTAATTTGGGCGCTATTTTACGTAACGGGGTTAAACGCAGTGAAAAACCGTTCTTATATTTTGATTGGACATTTTCGGCATTTTCACCTAATGTGAAAGTAATTTTTACTGTTTATATTTATATCAGTTCTAGGGAAAGGGCGGAGATTTTAATTTTTAAGGGTTTTTTTAATTATAATTTTTTTTTTTATTTTGCAGACTCCCTGGGGTACTTTAACCCTAGGTTGTCTGATTGATCCCACCATATTCTGCCATACTACAGTATATGGGGATTTTCTTCCTCATTCATTACAATGTGCAAATCGCACACTGTAATGAATGGGTTAAAACAAGAGCGCCTCGAGTATTCGGAAGAACCGTGGCTGTCATGGCGATGGATCGACTGTGTTACCGATTCAATACGCAGCAAAGACTTCCCACTAGGGAGAGGGCTCACGGGACTATTACAGCATGCGTCTTTAAGGGGATAAAATAACCCATGAGGGGCTCTTTGGGATGATAAACTAAGGAATATTTTAGGGAACAGGAGACTATTTTAGTTTCTGAATTTTTAATTCCGGCCCCTGAATATATTGCAAAGTGGCCCACAGAGGCTCTGCCGCCCAGGGGCCTACTGTTACCTGGAGCCGGGCCTGGATTCAGGCAGCCCCTGGTTATGTACAGGACAGGTTCTAGTTTTCTGTCACCCATAATTTCGGCACCAGGAGATGTTACTAAAGTAAGCCGCTCCTAGTGCTTAAACAAATGCTACCTCCAATAACGCTATCTAACACTGCGGCGGAGTACAAGGTAATTGTCGGACCGCTCGCAAAGCGCTCTGGTGTCTTGCATTTGTATGTAACTCAGAACAGGTATTTTTTGTGTGTAACTGCAGCAAATGTTATTTTTGTCTTTGTGACAATTATATTTTCCAAACTTTGGGGGCAACAATAAAACTTGATTGCAGACACATAACTCTTCCAGGGGCTCATTACCTGCATGCAGAGGTCTGTCTGTAACTAGGGGTCGTCTGTAATTGTGAGGTCGCACTAGAATAGGAGGAGAACCTCCATGCACACCCATGCGTCCAGCTGCAGTTGGTCCCGGAGTTGGACATTCATTTATTTCTCGTCATTTCTTGCAGAAACTCAATTGCAAAGAAATAATTGAAGGATTGGCGAAGGTTTTAAAGAGACACCCGGGTAGGTACACGCCGGGGGAGGGGCAGGGCACACCGATTGTCATTCATCTTATTATCATTTTCTTTATTTTAGGCTTAAAGAATATTTTGCCTATTACAACGGCCAAAGTCCCTATTGTAAAGTTTGAGCACAGGGAGAGCGGAGTAGAAGGAGACATCAGCTTGTACAACACCCTGGTACATTTGTCTTATTTTCTATATAGTGAAAGGGTTAAAGTTCTTTTCCTTGCCAGTGTAATGGCGCCACCTGGTGGTCACATTATATACAATGCGCATGACCACCCATGCTCAGTCACTATCTCTGCCAATCACAATAGCTTCTTGACCTGCTTGTCAGGAAAGGAGCAGAGACTCTGCTGTACATACAGTAAAGCTGTAGGGGGACCTGATTGGCTGATTGTGTGATTCCTGGCCCCGCCTCTTTGTATCCAGTGTGTTGTAGCTGTATATTTGTGTCGTTCCCAGGCTCAGCACAACACCCGCATGTTGGCGACATACGCAGCCATCGACCCCAGAGTGAAATTCCTGGGATACACAGTCAAGTTCTTTGCAAAGGTGATTGATGGCGCCAGCCTGACTCCCGTCCAGCTCAGGACAGAGACATAAACCCTGCGTGAGGTGTCAGTGTCCGTATAACTAGTTGTTTGATTTCCTCCTCGGCAGCGCTGTGATATAGGGGATGCGTCCCGCGGGAGTCTGTCCTCCTACGCCTACATCCTTATGGTCCTGTACTTCCTCCAGCAGAGGGATCCACCCGTCATCCCGGTGCTACAAGAGGTACAGTCCCGACTCGTCATATACTGACCCCAGACTGCGGGGGGCAGTCACGTGGTGTGCGCCATGCAAAACATTGAGGACACATCGCTGACGCCATCTGCGCTCCTTGCACTCCAGTATAACATCAGGCGCAGGGTGGGGCGCAGGGTGGGGCGCAGGGTGGGGCGCAGGGTGGGGCGCAGGTTTTCCAGGATATTACCATCTATTCATAGAAAAAGTGGAGTGTGACACCGCGCTGATCCTGGACACCTCTGGTGGTGTAGAAATCACCTGTACTACAGCTGGGACACTTACTCATAGATCCAGGCACTGTGACCCTAATAACCTAACCTGGGACACTTACTCATAGATCCAGGCACTGTGACCCTAATAACCCTAACCTGGGACACTTACTCATAGATCCAGGCACTGTGACCCTAATAACCCTAACCTGGGACACTTACTCATAGATCCAGGCACTGTGACCCTAATAACCCTAACCTGGGACACTTACTCATAGATCCAGGCACTGTGCCCTAATAACCCTAAGACCGGGCCACTCCATAGATCCAGGCCACCCTGATGACCTAACTCGGACCTCTCATAATACCCTACCCTAACCTCTGGGACACTTACTCATAAGCCGTGCATCTGTGACCCTAATAACACTAACCTGGGCCTTATACTCATGGATCCGGCACCGTGACCCTAATAACCCTAACCGGACACTTATTCATGATCCAGCAGCTGTGACCCTAATAACCCCTGAACTTCCTGGCATAGATCAGCACTTGCCCTACTCCAAATCTATAGATCCAGGCACTGTTACCCTAATAACCCTATACTGGGACACTTTACTCATAGATCCAGGCCTGTGACCCATAATAACCCTAACCTGGGACCTTACTCATAGATCCAGGCACTGGGACCCTATAACCCAACCTGGACACTTACCTCATAGATCCAGGCACTGTGACCCTAATAACCCTAACCTGGACACTTACTGCATAGATTCCCGGGCAATGTGACCCTAATAACCTAACCTGGGAACGTACTCTGGTATCCAGGCACGTGACCCTAATAACCCTAACCTGGGACACTTACTCATAGATCCAGGCACTGGACCCTAATAACCCTAACCTGGGACACTTACTCATAGATCCAGGCCCTGTGACCCTAATAACCCTAACCTGGACACTGCCTTACTCATAGATCCAGGCACTGTAC
This sequence comes from Engystomops pustulosus, assembly GCA_019512145.1. NCBI lineage: Eukaryota > Metazoa > Chordata > Amphibia > Anura > Leptodactylidae > Engystomops > Engystomops pustulosus. The sequence continues at coordinate 149,971 of WNYA01000425.1, read as the reverse complement.
CCTAATAACCTCTAACCTGGGACACTTACCATATAGATCCAGGCACTGTGTCCCTAATACCCTAACCTGTGGACACTTACTCATAGATCCAGGCACTGTGACCCCTAATAACCCTAACCTGGGACACTTACTCATAGATCCAGGCCCTGTGACCCTAATAACCCTAACCTGGGACACTTACTCATAGATCCAGGCACTGTGCCCCTAATACCCTATAACCTGGGACACTTACTCATAGATCCAGGCACTGTGACCCTAATAACCCTAACCTGGGACACTTACTCATAGATCCAGGCACTGTGACCCAATAACCCCCTAACCTGGGACACTTACCTCATATCCAGGCACTGTGACCCTAATAACCCTAACTGGGGACACTTACTCCATAGATCCAGGCACTTGACCCTATACCCTAACCTGGGACACTTACTCATAGATCCAGGCACTGTGACCCTAATAACCCTAACCTGGGACACACGTCTCATTCATAGATCCAGGCACTGTGACCTAATAACCTAACCTGGGACACTTACTCATAGATCCAGGCCTGTGACCCCTAATAACCCTAACCTGGGACACTTACTCATAGATCCAGGCACTGTGACCCTAATAACCCTAACCTGGGACCTTACTCATAATCCACAGCATCGTGACCCTAATACCCTAACCTGGGACACTTACTCATAGATCCAGGCACTGTGACCCTAATAACCTAACCTGGACACTTACTCATAATCCGGCACTGTGACCCTAATAACCTAACCTGGACACTTACTCATAGATCCAGGCCTGTGACCCTAATACCCTAACCTGGGACACTTACTCATAGATCCAGGCACTGCGTGACCCTAATAACCTAACCTGGACACTTACTCATAATCCAGGCACTGTGACCCTAATAACCCTAACCTCCTGGACACTTACTCATAGATCCAGGCACTGTACCCTAATACACCCTACCTGGGACACTTACTACTCATAGATCCAGCACTGTGACCCTAATAACCCTAACCTGGGACACTTACTCATAGAGCCAGGCACTGTGGACCCTAATAACCCTAACCTGGACACTTACTCCATAGATCCAGGCACTGGACCCTAATAACCCTAACCGGGACACTTACTCATAGATCCAGGCACTGTGACCCTAATACCCTAACTCTGGGACACTTACTCATAGAGCCAGCACTGTGACCCTAATAACCCTAACCTGTGACACTTACTCATAGATCCAGGCACTGTGACCCTAATAACCCAAACCTGGGGACACTGACTCATAGATCGGCAACTGTGAACCCTAATAACCTAAACCCTGGGACACTTACTCATAGATCCAGGCACTGTGACCCTAATAACCTAACCTGGGACACTTACTCATAGATCCAGGCACTGTGACCCTAATAACCCTAACCTGGGGACACTTACTCATATCAGGCACTGTGACCCTAATAAACCTAACCTGGGGACACTTACTCATGATCCAGCAACTGTGACCCTAATAACCCTAACCTGGGACACTTCTCATAGATCCAGGCACTGTGACCCTAATAACCCTAACCTGGGACACTACCTCATAGATCCAGGCACTGTGACCCACTAACCCTAACCTGGGACACTTACTCATAGATCCAGGCACTGTGACCCTATAACCCTAACCTGGGACACTTACTCATAGTCCAGGCACTGTGACCCTAATAACCCTAACCTGGCCCTTACTCATAGAATCCAGGCACTGTGACCCCTAATAACCCTAACCTGGACCTTACTCATAGATCCAGGCACGTGACCCTAATAACCCTAACCTGACCTTACTCATAGATCCCCAGGCACTGTGAACCCTGAATAACCTAACCTGGGACACTCTACTCATAGATCCAGGCACTGTGACCCTAAAACTAACCCTAACCCTGGGGACACTTACTCATAGATCCAGGCACGTGACCCTAATAACCCTAACCTGGGACACTTACTCATAGATCCAGGCCCTGTGACCCTAATAACCTAACCTGGGACACTTACTCATAGTCCAGGCACTTGTGACCCTAATAACCCTAACCTGGGACCTTACTCATAGATCCAGGCACTGTGACCCTAATAACCCTAACCTGGACACTTACTCTGATCCAGGCACTGTGACCCTAATAACCCTAACCTGGACACTTACTCATAATCCAGGCACTGTGACCCTAATAACCCTAACCTGGGACACTTACTCATAGATCCAGGCACTGTGACCCTAATAAACCTAACCTGGGGCACTTACTCATAGATCCAGCACTGTGACCCTAATAACCCTAACCTGGGACACTTACTCATAGATCCGGCACTGTGACCCTAATCCCTAACCTGAGCACCTTACTCATAGATCCAGGCGCACTGTGACCTTAATAACCCTAACCTGGGACCCTTACTCATGATCCAGGCACGTGACCCTAATAACCCTAACCTGGGCACTTATTACTCATAATCCAGGCACCGTGACCCTAATACCCTAACCTGGGACACTTACTCACATAGATCCAGGCACTGTGACCCTAATAACCCTAAACCTGGGACACTCTCATATGATCCAGCACTGTGACCCTAATAACCCTATCCCTGGGCACCTTACTCCATAGATCCAGGCACCGTGGACCCCTAATACCCTAACCTGGACACTTATCATAGATCCAGGCATCTGTGACCTCTAAAACCCTATACCGGGGACACACTTCGATCCATAGATCCCGCACGTTGCCCTAATAACCCTACCTGGGACACTTACTCCTAGATCCAGCGCCACGTGACCCTATACCCAACCTGGGAACTACCTCATGATCCAGGCCTGTGACCCTAATAACCCTAAACCTGGGACACTTGCTCATAGACCAGGCACTGATGACCCTAATAACCCTAACCTTGGACACTTACTCATAAATCCAGGCACTTGTGCTAACTACCTGACTCTACATAGATCCAGCGCACCTGTGACCCTAAGTACCCTAACCTGGGACACTTACTCCATAGATCAGCACTGTGACCCTACTACCCTAACTCTGGGACACTTGACTCATGATTCCAGGCACTGTATGATCCCTAATAACCCTAACCTGGGACACTTACTCATCAGATCCAGGCACTGTGACCCTAATACATCCCTAACCTTGGACACTTACTCAGTAGATCCAGCACTGTGACCACTAATAAACCCTACCGGGCACTACTACTTCATAGATCCAGGCCGTGAACCCTAATCGCCTAAACCTGGGACACTTACTCATAGATCCAGGCACTTGACTCTATAGAAACCCTCACCTGGACACTCTAACGTCATAATCCAGGTCACTGTGACCCAATAACCCGTAAAACCATACCGGGACACCTTACTCATGGATCCAGGCGACTGTGACGCCTAATTAACCAACCTGGCGAATCCCTTAACTTCCTAGATCCAGGTCCACTGTGACCCTAATCAACCTAACCAGGGACACTTACTCATAGATCCAGTGCACGGACCCTAATAACTAACCGGGGCACTACTCATAGATCCAGAGCTCACTGTTGACCCCTAAGAAACCCTAACCTGGACCCTTAATACCCTTACTCATAGTCTCAGGCAACTTAGTGACCACCCTAATGAACCTAACTGGACACTATTACTCATAAACTCCAGGCAAGACTGGGCAACTAATAAACCTAACCTTGGGACACTAACTTACTCAAGATCCAGTGCACGTGGACCCTAATAACCGCTAACCTGGGACACTGACTCATAGATCCAGGCCTGTGACCCGATAACCCGTAAGCCTGGCGACACGTGCTCCTCAAGATCCAGGACACTGTGACCCTAATAAACCCTAACCTGGGCACTTACGCTCATAGATCCAGGCACTGTGACCCTAATAACCCTAACCTATGGGGACACTTACTCCATAGATCCAGTCACGTGACCCGAATAACCTAACCTGGGACACTTACCTCATAGCGTTATTTCCCAGTGCCTGTGACTCCTTAATAACCCCCTATACCTGGGACACTTATCATAGATCCCCAGCCTGTGACCCTATAACCCTAACCTGGGACACTTACTCATAGGATTCCAGGCACTGTGAGCCACTAAATAACCCTAACCTGGGACACTTACGCTATATCCAGGCACTGTGACCCTAATAACCTAACCTGGACACTTACTCAAGATCCAGGCGCTTTGAACCAATAATAACCCTAACCTGAGGACACTTGCTCATAGATCCAGCGCCTGTCTACTCTAATAACCCTAACTTGGGACACTTACTCATATATCATGGGCCTGTGACCCTAATAACCCTAACCTTGGACACTTCTCATAGATCCAGGCGTGTGACCCTAATAACCTAACCTGGACACTTACTCATCATATCCAAGGGCACTGTGACCCTAATCACCCTACCTGGGACACTATACTCATATATCCAGGCACCGTGACCCTAATAACCCCTAACTGGGAACACTTACTCATAGATTCCAGGCACTGTGACCCTAATACCTCTAACCTGGTGCACTTACTCATAATCCAGGCACTGTGACCCCTAATACCTAACCTGGAACACTTCCTCATTATAGATCCGGCAAACCGTGACCCTAATAACCCTAACCTGGGACACTTACTCATAGTATCCAGGCATCTGTGACTCTTAATAACCCTAACCTTGGACACCTTCTACTCATAGTCCAGGCACTGTGACCCTAATAAACCCTAACTCTGGACACTTCTCATAGATCCAGCACTGTGACCCTAAAACCCTAACCTGGGGCAACTTACTCATAGATCCAGGCACTGTGACCCTAATACCCTAACCTGGGACACATTATCATGATCCGCAGGCACTGTGACTCTAAAACCCTAACCTGGACCTTACTATAGATCCAGGCACTGTGAACCCTAATTATACCTAACCTGGGACACTACTCATAGATCCAGGCACTGTGACCCTAATAGAAACCCTAACCTGGACACCTACTCGCGTAGATCCATGCACTGTGACCCTAATACCCTAACCTGGGACACCTACTCATAGATCCAGGCAACAGTGACTCTCATAACCTACCTGGGACACTTACTCATAGTACCAGGCACTGGTGACCGTAATACCTAACCTGGGACACTCTACGTTCATATATCCATCGCACTGTGACCCTAATATCCTAACCTGGACACTTACTCATAGATCCAGTGCACTGTGACGCTAATAAACCCTAACCTGGGGGACACTTACCCTCTAGTCTCCCGGCACTAGTGATCTAATAACTCGCTAACCTGGTACCTCTTACTCATAGATCCAGGCACTGATGACCCTAATAACTCCTTGACCATGGTACAGCTTCTCATAGATCCAGGCACTGTACCCAATAAACCTAACCGGGACACTTACTCATGAGATCCAGGCACTTTACCCTAATACCCTAACCTTGGACACCTACTCATAGATCCATCACTGTTTACCCTAAAGAACCCTAACTCTGGGACCTTACTCATAGATCCAGGCCCCAGTGACTCTAATAACCCTTAACCTGGACACATTACTCATAGATCCAGGCACTCGTGAGACCCCTATTAACGACCTAAAAAACCTGGGACACTTACTCATAGATCCAGGCACTGTGACCCTGAATCACCCCTACCTATGCCTGGGACACCTACTCCATAGATCCAGAGCACCGTGACTCTAAATAACCCTAAACCCTGGGACACTTCGCAAGATCCCGCACCGTGTAACGCTCCTAATAACCTAACCTTGGACACCCTACTATAATCCAGGCCACCCGTGACTCTAATACCCTAGCCTGGGCAACTTACTCATAATCCCAGGCACTGTGATCCTAATAACCTAACCTGGACAACCTTACCTAGATCCAGGCACTGTGGACCTAATACCCTAACCTGGGGACACTTACTCATGATCCAGGCACTGTGACCCTAATAACGCCTAATAACCAGGGAACACTTACTCATGATCCAGGCACTGTTGGACCCTAATAACCTACCTGGGACCCTTACTCATAGATATCCAGGCATCTGTGACCCTAATACCCCTACACTGGGACATCTACAACTCATAATCCCGCAACGTAGACCCAATAACCTAATCCTGGGCCCCTTACTCATAGATCCAGTGTGGGCCTGTGACCCTAATAACCCTAACCGGGGACACTTACGCATAGATCCAGTCACTGTGACCTAATAACCCTAACTGGGCACTTACTCCATAGAGTCCAGGCAACTGTGAACCCTAATAACCCTAACCTGGGACACTTACTCTAGATCCAGGCACCTTTGACTAGTGGGAACTCCTTTTTAACTTTTCAATATTTGTTATTCCTGGCTCCTTTCTTCTAAATACACTTTCATGAAGATTCCCAGGCTGTTACACTGTTGCTGTAGCATAATTGTAAAGTTTGATAACAAATATAATATTTCCCGCCAGCCCGTTACCTGGATCTATAAAGTTGGTTTTATCACAAAAATAATATAGATTACATGTCCTGAAATCCGTTTTCCTTTTCCTGATTTTGTGCTATATTACCCAGATCTACGACGGGCGGGTGATTCCCCTGCAGGATGGTGTACCGGCTGGAACGCCTTCTTCTTCGAAAACGACTGACAGAAATCATGGTAATACTGTGAATCTTACCTTGTCCTCATCAGTTATGGAATCCTGGTGCTCCTATTATGGAGGGATCTGCTGCCCTGGGGCATGGGGGTCCCTTGCAGATGGCATATCGGCCTCCTCATACGGCTGACGTCACATCATTTGACTTTCCTTTTTGGTTACAGAGAGAAGCCGGTGTCCACTCCTGGGGCGTAACCAGAGTCGCCTCTCGGGGAGCTGTGGATTGGGGTTTCCTTCCTTCGGTTTTAACACAGAATTTTTATGGACTTTAAGGAGAACCGTCATCAAGCATCGAGGCAGAAGAAATTGCTCACCACTGTTCAGATGAAACATGGCACGTTCCAAGTGCATCGCCATCGTAAGGTCTGTATTACATAGCACCCGCGGCGCATGTGCGGAGACGGCGCGTGGTGAGAAATAGTAGAACCCTCCATCATCCCCAATGTTTCAATCCTTTGACCTACAAATCATAATCTGCGGATCTCATGGAGTCTCAAGGAAAAGTAATGACTTGTGTAATGTGGTGCAAGAGTTACATCGCTCTTCTTTAGGGTCTTGGGGGTCTTCCTCTATCAATTTTGCCTAGTCAGGAAAGGAGCAGAGACTCTGCTGTACATACAGTAAAGCCGTAGGGGGACCTGATTGTCTGCTGGCGGAGCAGGAAGGAGACTGATTGTGTCCATGGTATGGAAATGATTCCTGGGACGGCCCCGCCTCTTTGTATCCAGTGTATTGTAGCTGTATATTTGTGTCGTTCCCAGGCTCAGCACAACACCCGCATGTTGGCGACATACGCAGCCATCGACCCCAGAGTGAAATTCCTGGGATACACAGTCAAGTTCTTTGCAAAGGTGATTGATGGCGCCAGCCCGACTCCCGTCCAGCTCAGGACAGAGACATAAACCCTGCGTGAGGTGTCAGTGTCCGTATAACTAGTTGTTTGATTTCCTCCTCGGCAGCGCTGTGATATAGGGGATGCGTCCCGCGGGAGTCTGTCCTCCTACGCCTACATCCTTATGGTCCTGTACTTCCTCCAGCAGAGGGATCCACCCGTCATCCCGGTGCTACAAGAGGTACAGTCCCGACTCGTCATATACTGACCCCAGACTGCGGGGGGCAGTCACGTGGTGTGCGCCATGCAAAACATTGAGGACGCATCGCTAACGCCATCTGCGCTCCTTGCACTCCAGTATAACATCAGGCGCAGGGTGGGGCGCAGGGTGGGGCACAGGGTGGGGCGCAGGGTGGGGCACAGGTTTTCCAGGATATTACCATCTATTCATAGAAAAGGTGGAGTGTGACACCGCGCTGATCCTGGACACCTCTGGTGGTGTAGAAATCACCTGTACTACAGCTGGGACACTTACTCATAGATCCGGGCACTGTGACCCTAATAACCTAACCTGGGGCACTTACTCATGGATCCAGGCACCGTGACCCTAATAACCCTAACCTGGGACACTTACTCATAGATCCAGGCACTGTGACCCTAATAACCCTAACCTGGGACACTTACTCATAGATCCAGGCACTGTGACCCTAATAACCCTAACCTGGGACACTTACTCATAGATCCAGGCACTGTGACCCTAATAACCCTAACCTGGGACACTTACTCATAGATCCAGGCACTGTGACTGTGGGAATCTTTTTAATATTTGTTATTCATGGCTTCCTTTCTTCTAAAATCACTTTCATGAAGATTCCCAGGCTGTTACACTGTGCTGTAGCATAATTGTAAAAGTTGAATAACAAATATAATATTCCCCCAGCCACGTTACCTGGATCTATAAAGTGGTTTATCACAGAAAATAATTCGATTACAGTCCTGAAATCCGTTTTCCTGATTTTGTGTATTACCCAGATCTACGACGGGCGGGTGATTCCCCGCAGGATGGTGGACGGCTGGAACGCCTTCTTCTTCGAAAACACTGAAGAATTGGTAAATACTGTGAATCTACATTGTCTCATCAGTTAGGGACATCCTGCTCCCTATTATGGAGGGATCTGTGCCCTGGGGCTCTGGGGAGCACTTGCAGATGGCGATATTCGGCCTCCTCATGGCTGGACGTCACATCATTGACTTTCCTTTTTGGTTACAGAGAAGCCGGTGTCCACTCCTGGGGCGTAACACAGAGTCTCTCGGGGAGCTGTGGTTGGGGTTCCTTCGGTTTTACACAGAAGAGTTTGACTTTAAGGAGAACGTCATCAGCATCAGGCAGAAGAAATTGCTCACCACGTTCGAGAAACAATGGACGTCCAAGTGCATCGCCATCGAAGGTCTGTATTACACCGCGGCGCATGTGCGGAGCGGCGCATGATGAGAAATGTAAACCTCCATCTCCTCCAATGTTTCAGATCCCTTTGACCTCAATCATAATCTCGGAGCTGGAGTCTCAAGGAAAAGTAAGTGACTTGTGTAATGTGGGTGCAGAGTTACATCAGCTCTGCTTTGTCTTGGGGTCTTCCTCTATCAATTTGCATAAACTCTGCAGTGTCTTAAGTAGCGCGTCCGGCCGAGTAACGTGCAAGTAGCGTGTCCGTCCGAGTAACGTGCAGGTAGAGCGTCCGGCCGAGTAACATGCAAGTAGCGCGTCCGGCCGTGTAACGTGCAAGTAACGTCCAACTTACAGACGACCCCTAGTTACAAACGGACCTGTGGATATTGGTAATTTCCTGCACTTTATCCTTAGCCTACAATAATCAGCTGTAAGTTATCACAGGCGTCTGTAATGAAGATTTATTGTTATTCCGGGTTCCTATGACAACTCGGCATTTTTAAAATCCAATTGTCCCAGAGACCAAAAAAATTTCGACCTGGGTTACAATGATTATCTATACAGTTCTGACTTGCATACAAATTCAACTTAAGAACAAACCTGCAGCACTATCTTGTAGGAAGGGTGTGTAAATCTCATCTCCCATTCTTCCCTGCAGTGACTAATTTCATCATGAAGGCGTTCATTAACGGACGGAAGTTGTTTGGGACCCCCTTCTATCCGCAGCCGGGCCATGAAGCAGTAAGGGTTTCCTCATTCTCCACAATATTGTAGGGCTGCAGAGATAAACGCCTTGTCCGGGTCCATACTGTAGCACCTGCTCACATCTCCAGCCACCGCTGAGCCGCCACTTCTCATGGAGAGTCTCGCCGTAGGCCCGGGGTGCTACACATCATCTGCTCATTCCTAGTCTGCAAACAGGACGACGTTTCTACCGGATTACTGCCATTACCCCTCACATACAAGGGAAGAGAATAACCCTAATAACTTCAGACTTCCCAACCAAAACCCTGATACAGCTCCTACACTTAGCAGAGGGAGGGGGCGCAGTGCACATACAAAGGTATAACTGCACCTAACACTGGCTGCAAAACTGCTGACAGATGCACAACTCCACATCCCTGCAAAATCAGAGGCTGGAAAAACCACAATGCACAACTCCACATCCCTGCAAAATCAGAGGCTGGAAAAACCACAGTAAATACGTGAGGTTGTGAATACAGGTGATGGTATTATATGCACCACAATCCTGCATCCTCCTCGGCTCCCTCCATCATTGCAACCCCAACCCCAATAAAGAAATGGTCGCACCTTTCTAGTTACTGCCCTGCAAGAGGACAGCGCCATCCATTAGGTAGTGGTGGTGCAGGGTCACTGCAGGCTCGGTTCATCCACTGTGACACTAATAAACCTAACCTGGGACACTACTCATAGATCAGGCACTGTGACCTAAATAAACCTAAAACCTGGGACACTTACTCATAGTACAGGCACTGTGACCCTAATAACCCTAACCTGGGACACTTACTCATAGATCAGGCACGTGACCCTAATAACCTAACCTGGGACACTTACTATAGATCCCGGCACTGTGACCCTAATAACCCTAACCTGGGACACTACTCATAGATCCAGGCACAGTGACCAAATAACCCTAAACCTGGAACACTTACTATAGATCCAGGCACTGTGACCCCTCATAACCCTAACCTGGGACACTTAATCATAGATCCAGGCACGTGAACCTAATAACCCTAACCTGGCGACACTACTCATCGATCCAGGCCAGTGACCCCTAATAACCCTAACCTGGGACACTTACTCATAGATACAGCACTGTGACCCTAATACCCTAACCTGGGAACTTCCTATAGATCCAGGCCAAGGACCTTGATACCCTAACCTGGGAAAACTTAATCATCGATCCAGGCACTGTGACCCTAATACCGAACCTGGGAAACGTACTCATTGGATCCAGGCCACTGTGACCTAAATAACCCTAACCTGGGACACTTACTCATAGAATCCAGGCCACTGTGACCCTAATAAACCTAAACTGGGACACTTACTCATAAGATCAGGCACTTGACCCTAATAAACCAACCTGGGGACACTTACTCATACGATCCAGGCCACTGTGACCATTAAATAACCCTAAACTGGGACACTTACTATAGATCCAGGCACTGTGACCCTATAAACCATAACTGGGGACACTTATCATAGATCCAGGCACGGTGACCTAATAACCCTAACTGGGACACTTACTCATAGATCAGGCCAGTGGAACCTAATAACCTAACCTGGGACATTACCATAGATCCAGCACTGTGACCCTAATTAACCCTAAAACTGGGACACTTACTTCATAGATCAGGCACTGTGACCTAATAACCATAACCTGACATACTCATAGCCCAGGCAAGTGACCCTAACCTAACCCAATGCTGGGGGACACTTACTCATAGATCCAGGCACTGTGACCCTAATACCCTAAACTGGCACATTACTCATAGATCCAGGCACGGTGCCCCTGATAAAAACCCGACTGGGACACTTAATCATAGATCCAGGCACTGTGACCCTAATAACAATAAATGGACACTACTCATAGATCCAGGCCAGTGACCCTTAAAACCCTAAACCTGGACACTTAATCATAGATCCAGGCCCACTGTGACCCTAAAACCATAACCTGGGACACTTCTCATGACCAGGCACTGTGACCATAATAACCTAACCTGGACACTTTACTATAGATCCAGGCAATGTGACCTAATCACCCTACCCTGGGACACTTACTCATAGTCCAGGCACTGTGACCCTAATAACCCTAACCTGGGAACTTGACTCATAGATCCAGGCACTGGTGTGACCATTATAACTATAACCTGGGCACTTACTCATAGATCCAGCACTGTGACCCAATAACCTAACCTGGACACCTTTACTCACGATCCAGCACTGTGACCCTAGTAACTAAACCTGGGCACTTACTATAGATCAGGCACTGTGACCTAATAACCCTAACCTGCGGACACGTCCTCATAGATTCCAGGCACTGGACCTACTAAACCACTAACCTGGGGCACTTTACTCATAGAAGATCCAGGCCACTGTGACCCTAAGAACCCTAACCTGGGACACTTACTTCAGGATCAGGCCTGTGACCTAATAACCCTAACCTGGGGCACTTACTCATAGATCCAGGCACGTGACCCTAATAACCTACCTGGGACACTTACTACTAGATCCAGGCCTGTGCCCCTATAACCCAAACCTGGACACTTACTATAGATCAAGGCACTGTGACCCAATAAACCTACTGAGGACAATTACTCATAGATCAGCACTGTGACGGTGGGAATCTTTTTTTAATATTGGTATTTCAATGGCTCCGTTCGTTAAAATCACTTTCATGAAAGATTCAGGCTGTTGACACTGTGCTGTTTTACTAGCAAATTGTAAAATGAATAACAAATATATATTCCCCAAGCCACGTACCTGGATCTATAAAGTGGTTATCACAGAAAATAATGCGATTACAGTCCGGAAATCGGTTTCCTGATTGTGTGTATTACCCAGCTCTAGAGGGCGGGTGATTCCCGCAGGATGGTGGACGGCGGACGCCTTCTTCTCGAAAACACTGAAGAAGTGGTAAAATATGTGAATCTACATTGTCTCATCAGTAGGGACACCTGCTCCCTATTATGGAGGGATATGGGCCCTGGGGCTCTGGGGAGCACTTGCAGATGGAGATATTCGGCCTCCTCATGGCGGACTCAATCATTGACTTTCCTTTTTGGTTACAGAGAAGCCGGTGTCATCCTGGGGCGTAACACCGAGCCTGGGGAGCTGTGGTTGGGCGTTTCCTTCGGGTTTTACACAGAAGAGTTTGACTTTAAGGAGAACGTCATCAGCATTCAGGCAGAAGAAAGCTCACACGTCGAGAAACAATGGACGTCAAGTGCATCGCATCGAGTCGGTACTACACCGCGGAGCCGGTGCGGAGCGGCGCATGTGATGAGAAATGTACCTCCATTCCTCCCAATGTTTAGATTCCCGTGACATCAATCATAATCTCGGAGTGGAGTCTCACGAAAAGTAAGGGACTTGTGTAATGTGGGTGCAGAGGTTCAGATACCAATGGAACATTCAGCTCTGCTTGTCTGGGTCTTCCTCTATCAATTTGCATAACTCTGCAGTGTCTTAGGCTCACATATTTTAATGTAATTTGTGAGAGCCACAATGTGAGGTTAGGCGTCGTCCGCAAGTAGTAACGTGCAGTAACGCGTCCGTGCTATCTCTCCTTCTTTCGTTCCCCTATCCCCTCACTACTCGATCCACTCGCTTTTCTCTTTACTGCCGAGAGCGTAGTACCGTGACAGGTAAAGCAGTCCGTCCGAGTAACTGCAGGGTAGGCGCGTCCGTCGAGAGTACGTGCACGGTAACGTGTCCGTCCGAGTAAACGTGCAGGTAACGCGGTCGTCGAGTAACGTGCCAGGTAGCGCGTCCGTCCGAGTAACGGCAGGTAACGCGTTCCGTCCAAGTAACGTGCAGGTACGGAGTCAGTACAAGTAACGTGCAGGTAACGCGTCGTTCCAAGTAAAGTGCAGGTGGTTTGCGGGGTAGCGTTGTCCGGCCGAGTACCGTGCAGTAAGTGTCAGGCCGAGGAGTACCGTGCAAGTAGCGGCGGACGAGTAAAATGAAGGTACGGTCCGTCCAAGTAACGTGCAGTAACGCGTCCGTCCAAGTAAAGGGCAGGTACGAGGTCCGTCAGAGTAAGCGTGCAGGTTAACGCTCCGTCCGGTAACGGCAGGCTAACGCGTCCGTCGATGTAAACGTGCAAAGGTAACGCGTCGTCGAGGTTTTTAAAAAAAAAACGTGCAAGTAGAGCGTTTCCGTACGTGTGAACGTGCAAGTAGCGAGTCTCCGTCTATGTAAGTGCAGGTAGGCGTCCGTCGAGTAAGTAACGTGAAAGTAGCGTTGTACTTTCCAAGTAAGTGCAGTGTTAGAGCGTACGGCCCGAGTAAGTAACGTGCAATGTTAGCGCGTCCGTCCGTGTGAAAGTGCAAGTAGAGAGTCCTGAACGAGTAACGTTGTAAGTAGCGTTGTATTCAAAGACGTGCAGGCTAGAGCGTACGGGCGAGTACGGCAGGTAACGCGACCGTCAAGTAACGTGCAGGTAACGCAGGTCCGTCCCAAGTAAAGTGCAGTAAAGCGTCCGTCCAAGTAACGTGCAGGTAGCGTGTCCGGCCGAGTAAGTGCAGGTAACGCGTTCCGGCCGAGTAGTAACCGTGAAGGTAACGAGTTTATGGCCGAGTAAAGTGCAGGTAAGCGTCGGGCCGAGTAACGTGCAAGTAGCGCGTCCGTATATGTAACGTGCAGGGGGGTAGCGCGTCCGTCACGTGTTTTGTAACGTGAAAGTAAGCAGGTCGTCCGTCGGACAGTTTGAAAGTACGCGTCCGTCCGAGTAACGTGCAAGTCAGGCGCTCCCGTAGAGTAAAGTGCAAGTAGCGGCGTTACGTAGTGTAACGTGCAAGAGCGCGTCCGTCTATGTAAGTGCAGGTAGCGCGTTTACGTCCGAGTAAGTAACGTGCAAGTAGCGCATTCCGGACGAGAGAAGTAACGTGTAAGTAGGTGGACTTCCCAGTAACGTGCAGGCTAGAGCTACGCCAGAGTAAGTAGTAAAGTGACAAGTAGCGGGCCGGCCGACCAAGTACCGTGCAAGTAGGAGTCCGGCGAAGTAACGTGCAGGATAACGCGTCGGCCGAGACGTGAAAGCTAAACGCGGTACGGGCCGAGAGTAACGTGCAGGTAGCGTGTCGCGCGAGTAACGTGACGGGGTAGCGTTGTCAGGACGAGAGTAACGTGCAGGTAAACGCGTCCGTCCGAGGAACGTGCAGCTAACGCGTCCGGCCCGAGTAACGTGCAGGGAGCGTGTCGGCCGAGAGAGAACGTGCGGTAACGCGTCGTACGAAGTAACGTGCAGCACGCGTCCGCCGAGTAACGTGAGCTAACGCTTCCGGCCGGTAACGTGCAGGTAACGCGTCCGTCCGAGAGTAACGTGCAGCTACGCGTCCTGCCGAGTAACGCTGCAGGTAACGCGGTTGGGCGAGTACGTGCAGGAACGCGTCTGGCCGCGTAGGAACGTGCACGGGGTAACGGTCTGGCCGAGTAAGTAGAGTAACGTGAGGTACCGCGGTCTGGGCCGCGTAAGTAACGTGCAAGGTAACGCGTTTGGCCGAGTAGAAGTAAGTGAGGTAACGCGTATGGCCGAGTAAGTGCAGGTAACGCGTCGGAAGGTAAGTGCACGGGAACGCGTCCATCCGGATTAACATGCAAATTAGCGCGTCCGGCCGAGTAACGTAAAAGTGAAGGTAAAAGCGTCCGGCAGAGTATTAAGTAGTAGTAACGTTGCAGGTTAGCGCGTAAGGCGAGTACCGTGCAGGTAGCAGGTCCGGCCGAGTAAAGTGCAGGTAACGCGACCGTGTCTCGGGAACGTGCAGGTATAACGCAGTACGTCCGAGTAACGTGCAGGTACCGCGTCCGACCACGTAACGTTGCAGGTTAACGCGTCGCCGAAAGTAACGTGCAGAGTAACGTTGTCCGGCCGAGTAAACGTGCACGGTACGCGTCTGGCACGAGGTAACGTGCAAAGTAGCGCGTCCGCCGTGTTGTTTTAAAGTGCCACGTAGGCCGACGGCGGTTGTAACGTGCAAGTAAACGAGTTCCGTCAGAGTAACGTGACAAGTAGCGCGTACCGTCCGAGTAAGCTGCAAGTGAGCGCGTCCGTCCGAGTAGCGGAAAGAAGTAACGTGAAAGTGTTAGCGAGTCGTCCGTGTAAGTGCAAGTGCGCGTCCGTCCGAGAACGTGCAGGTTAGCGCGTCCGTCCGAGTAACGTGCCACGTAGCGCGTCCGTCCGAGACGGGCCAGTAAGCGCGTCCCGAGCGAGTAACGTGCAGGTAGAGCGGTCCGGACCCGAGAGTAACGTGCAAAGTAGCGCGTTTCGGACCGTTGGGTATGTAACATGCAAGTAAGCCGTCGGACAGTGTTGTAACGTGCAAGTAACGTCCAACTTACAGACGAACCCCTATTTACAAAGGACCTGGGATATTGGTAATTTCCTGCACTTATCCTTAGCCTACAATAATCAGCTGTAAGTTATCACAGGCGTCTGTATTGAAGATTATGTTATTCTGGTTCTATGACACTCGGCATTTTTAAGATCCAATTGTCCAGAGGACCAAAAAAATTTCACCTGGGTACAATGATATCAACAGTTCTGACGTGCTACAATTCAACTAAGAACAAAACCTGCAGCACTATTTGTAGGAAGGGTGTTGTAATCCACTCCATTCTTCCCTGCAGGACAATTTCATCATGAAGGCGTTCGATTAACGGGAGGAAGTTTTGGGACCCCCCTTTATCCGCAGCGGGCCATATGAAGGCATTAAGGGTTCCTCATTCTCCACAATATTGTAGGCCTGCAGAGATAGAGATAAACGCCTTGTCCGGGGTCCATACTGTTAGCACCCTGCTCCATCTCCAGCCACCGCTGAGCCGACACTTCTCATTGTGAGAGTTCTGCCGCGTAGGCCCGGGGGTGCAACAAATCATCGGCTCATTCCTAAGTCTGCAAACCAGGACGAGTTTCTACCGGAATTACTGCCATACCCCTCACATACAAGGGAAGAGAATGAACCTAATAACTTCAGACTTCCCAACCAAAACACTGATACAGTCCTACACATTAGCAGCGGGAGGGGGGGCGCAGTGCACATACAAAGGTATAACTGCACTCAAACACTGGCGGCAAAACTGCTGAAGATGCACAACTCCACATCCTGCAAAATCAGAGGCTGAAAAAAAACCCCGTAGTAAAACGTGAGGTTGTATGGAATAAGGTGATGGTTATTATAATGCACCACAATCCTGCATCTCCTCGGATCCCTCCATCATTGCAACCCCAACCCCATAAAGAAATGGTCGCCACCTTTCTAGTACTGCCTGCAAGAGGACAGCGCCATCAATTAGGTAGGGGTGGTGCAGGGTCTCACTGCAGGCTGCTTTTCATCCGTCTCTATCCGGAGCATGGACGCCCTTCCCGTAATGTCCGCTCTTACTGAGGGGGGAGAGGTCTTTAGGATCCAGGGTCAGCAACGTCTAGAAAACTTGGGTATGACAAAAATAGATCCCAACAGATTTTTGTGTGAAGTGAAAGTAGATTCTCAGTATATTGGGCGATGGAGTAAGACCGCAGTGTTGAGAGATTGGTCACTAGAGATGAGTGGAGATGCCATTCTATTGGCAAATTAATGCCCATAGCAAAAGGGCCAGGAGGTCTCCCCTGACAACCGTAGCCATGGCTGGTTGCGATATGGGCCTCATTTGGCCGGCAATCCGAACACTGGTTTGTTTGGGGTCCTACAGCGAATGGCGGGTTGCTATCCCGGTAGTTTACACGGCTCCGGGTATTTCTATGTGGAACTCCGGAGTCTCCGATACTGGAGGAGGTGGTGGCCAAAGCCCTAACCGAGTGATATCCAGTATTGTGCACCCACAGGAGAAGAATCGAACCCGTCCTGAATCCCGGGGAGGGGGGATCTTTCTTATATTTAACAAGACCCAGAGCCGCCCTGGCTAATGTGCTGATCCTCCCGGAGGGCCACGGATAGAGAATTATAAGTCATCCCCGGCGCCTGGATGTGGGTTGGTCCGGATATCCGCATGGATTGCGATGGAGTTTAATAAAGGGAAGGTGCACTGTTCTACATGAGACAATATATACATCAAAGCCTCGTTTTCTGCAGCCAGTCCCCCCGAATCTGCTCAAGAATACGGAAAGGAGACCGCTTGGGCCCCCAGTATCTCTGCCCCCAGCTTCACATGTGACGTCTCTGGGCCTCGAATGACTTGAATTGGCTTTTTTTGTTTCAAGGAAATTTTTTTGACTCTACAATCCTGACAGATGGGAGCTGGCTCCCAACGATAGGTGGCTGCCGGGTTGGGGGAAGATTGGCCACTATATGAAGATTGTCCCAAACGGAGAGGAGGTAAGAGGCGCGTATTATACGCTTGACAGCGGGGCTAAGCCCTATATTCAGATCTCACAGTCAGAATAGCAATAGCATTATCCATAGGATGGACAGGACAGCACCCTCTGTGTGTAGATGGTGAACCAGGTTACTACAGACCAGCACCGTGTGCGCTATAGACTGTGCGACCTACCAGCATCAAGAACTACTCCTGCACAGTATTAGGGAAACATATCCGGGTAATAGGAAGCAAACAAGACAAATAGAAGAAGATCTCTGGTCCTACGTCTGCAATAACACCCATTGACACATACGGCAGGTGGGGCATTCTGTACTATATCATCCAGCAGACGCATTACAGGGGGGGGTGCGGGGGACGGATGCAGCGGTTATGGCCTCCGGAGAGGTATAGTGATGTTATCCTCCATAGGACAGGTCTTGAAACAGGAAAGTAAGACTGAAGCTTCAGACTGCCAGTTGTCGTTGTGTTATAGACCTAGGATCATAGTTGCTGTAGAATATTTTTTTTAAAAACGGAGGAGCGCATTTGGTTGGGCGCTTTACCTGCAATGTCACATCCAGTTAAAGAAGAAAGAGAATGAGAAAGACGATGAGAAGGACAACAAAGAGGGGAGCGGGAGCTGCGAGGAAGAGGGTGCTTCACCTGCGGAGACGTGGGACACGTGAAGGAGGACTGTCATGAAACAGCAGCCGCCACCAGAAGAACAGCATTCTGGGAACACACTGTGATCTTAGCACAATATCAGAAAATAATAATTCTATATCCACAAGTAACACGTTGTTTCTCTTCGCATCTCGATTCCTTGAGCCTAATGTCCCTCAGCCTGTTCTCACCCCATTACAGCAGATCGGGAGCGGCCTACACGCACGCGACAGGCCTCCGAATCCGTAAGTCATATTCACCCGCATACATAATACTAACATAATGGGGGCCTAGGTAGTTTAGACCTAGACTGGTGTCGAATCGTGCTGCTTGCCTTTAAGTATATGGTGGACCCCAGACAACCCCTTAAAATATTACAACATCAGCAGGAAGACTGGATGACAAAGAGCAAGCAGTCCACCAAGGTATCATGGTGCCTGCTAAAGAGAAGTATACGCTCGGAAGGACACCCACTATATACGTCAGCGGAGGGCCTAGGGATACGGAGACAGATACCCACTATATATCCGCTAAGCAGAGGCAATTAGAGGCTGGGGAGACAGAACCCAATCTATATGCCTCGCGGAGGAGGCCCATTAGAGGCTACGGGAGACAGATACCACTATATACGAATCGGCAGAGCCATTAGAGGCTGGGAGCCAGATACCTACTATATACGCTCAGCGGAGGCCATAGAGGATGCGGGAGACAGATACCCAATATATACGATCGGCAGACGCCATTAGAGGCTACGGGCGACAGATACCCGCTATAGACGCTCAGCGGAGGCCATTAGAGGGCTGTGGGAGACAGATACCCACGATATACGCTCAGCGGAGGCCATAGAGGCTATGGGAGACAGATACCCACTACTATCTCCGCTCAGCTGGAGGCATAGAGCGTGTGGGAAAGATTACCAATATTACGCTCAGCGGAGGCCATTAGAGGCTTGGCTGTGGGAGACAGGAACCAATATATACGCTCAGAGGAGGCCATTAGAGGCTATGGGAGACAGATAACACTATATACGCTCAGCGGAGGCCATAGAGGCTATGGGGACAGATACCCACTATATATCGCTCAGCGGAGGCCATTAGAGGCTGTGGAGGACAGATACCCACTATATACGCTAAGCGGAGGCCAGTAGAGGATGTGTGGGAGACAGTAACCACTATATACGATCGGCAGGATCATTAGAGGTTACGGGAGACAGATACCAACTATATACGCTCAGCGGCGGCATAGAGGCTGTGGGAGACAGATACCACTGATATACGCTCAGAGGAGGCCATTAGCGGTACGGGAGGACAGATACCCACTATAATACGCTCAGGGAGGCGGGGGCCAGTAGAGGCGACGGGAGACAGATACCACTATATACAGCTCAGCGGAGGCCATTAGAGGCTACGGGAGAACAGATACCCACTAATACGCTCAGAGAGAGGCACATAGAGGATGGGGGAGGACCCAGATACCACTATATAGCTCAGCGGAGGCATGAGAGGACTAATGGAGACAAGATACCCACTATTACGCTCAGCGGAGGCCATCGCCATTGAGGCTATGAGGACAGATACCCACTATATACGCTCAGAGGAGGCCATTAGAGGCTGTGGGAGGAAGCTCAGATACCAACTATATTACGCTCAGAGGAGGCAAATTAGAGGCTGTGGGGAAGATACCCACGATATACGTCAGCGGATGCAATTAGAGGCTGTGGAGACAGATACCCACTATATACGCTCGGAGGAGGCACATAGAGGCTTATGGGAGACAGTACCCACTATATACGATCAGCGAGGCCATTAGAGGGCTTGTGGGAGACGATTACCCCAATATATAAGTCAGCCGGAGGCCATTAGAGGTTCGGGACAAGATTACCCACTATATAGCTCAGCGGAGGCCTTAGAGGCGGGGAGACAGATACCACTATTCGCTCAGCGGAGGCCATAGAGGCTACGGGAGACAGAACCCACGTATATACGCTCAGGGGAGGCCATTTAGAGGCTGCGTGAGCCCAGATTACCACTATGATACGCTCAGAGGAGGCATTAG
Source organism: Engystomops pustulosus (assembly GCA_019512145.1). Lineage (NCBI taxonomy): Eukaryota > Metazoa > Chordata > Amphibia > Anura > Leptodactylidae > Engystomops > Engystomops pustulosus. The sequence continues at coordinate 129,306 of WNYA01000425.1, read as the reverse complement.
AGGTACGGGAGACAGATACCCACTATATCCGTCACGGAGGCCATAGAGAATACGGGAGACAGATACCCACTATATACGCCAGCGGAGGCCATTAGAGGCTATGGGAGACAAGATCCCGTATATACGCTCAGAGGAGCCATAGGGCTGAGGGAGACAGAACCCACTCCTATACGCTCAGCGGAGGCCATTAGAGGCTGCGGGAGGGACAGATACCACTAATATACGTCAAGCGGAGGCCATAGAGGCTGTGGAGACAGATACCCCACTATATACGATCAGCGGAGGGCCATTAGGCGGTACGGAGCAGATACCCACTAATACGCTCAGCGGAGCCATATTAGCGGCTGCGTGAGACAGAACCCACTATATACGCTCACTGCGGAGTGCCATTAGGGCTGCGTGAGACAGTACCCACTATATACGCTCAGCGGAGCCATAGAGCTACGGGCGACAGATACCACTATATACGCTCAGCGGAGGCCATTAGCGGCTACGGAGACAGATACCCAAATATCGTTCAGCGGGGCCATTTAGAGGCTACGGGATGCAGCAGATAACCACTATCTATACGCTAAGTGGAGGCATTAAGAGGCTGCGGGAGACAATACCCACTATATACGTCAGCGGGAGGCCATAGAGGATACAGGAGACAGATACCCACTATTAGACGCTCAGAGGAGGCCATTAGAGGATAAAGGGAGACAGATACCCCATATATACGCTCAGCGGAGGCCATTTAGAGGTGCGGGAGACAGATACCCACAGATACGCTCAGAGGAGGCAATTAGAGGTGCGGGAGCAGATACCCACTAGATACGCTACCAGCGGAGGCATTAGAGGCTGTGAGACAGATAACCACTATTACGCTCAGCGGAGGCCATTAGAGGGCTACGGGAGACAGATCCCAATATATAAGCTCAGCGGATGCATTAGAGGCTACGGGAGGACCAGATTACCCAATATATACGATCAGCGGAGGCCATTAGAGGCTTCGGTGACAGATACCCATATATACGCTCAGCGGAGGCCTTACATTGCGTTTCCCCAGTGAAATAATCCCCCAATATGACCACGGTGCAGCGGTATAATTCATGGAGAATTCGGGTTGTGATCTGGACGAACCCATTGAGACAAAGTGGGTCAGTGAAAAATCATGATGGTAAAAAATAAAAAATAACCTGTCAATGTGAGCTGACCCTAAGACAACTAGACGGAGTGTGGATGCTGGGAAATGACTGACCCTCGGCTTCGGGCAAATGATCAGATAACTAGGACTTACCGCGCAATGAAAGCTTGGGTGTAATCTGGTCCTATAGCCACCACTGACATAACATGTTCCAACGTAATACAAATTCAATTAAAAGGTATCTTATACGTAATCCCGGGGAGGGTCTGTAGTAAAGCAGCGCGTTTTAGTCGGCTTCTTCCCTGTGGTGGGAGCATGTATTGGAATCCCATACACAGCATAGAGTGGAATGTAAACCCTGGAGTCTCCGTGTAGGAAGGGATTATGCGGGACAACCGCCGGAGTTTCTTCATCTCTCCGCTGTTGAGAGGGAAAAGGACAAAAGATGATCATATAATACTCTAGTTGTTATAATGACTAAGAGAACTGACACCCGTCTATCCCTCTTCATCCTGACCCGCGGTGGGGTCTCACGTGATTGATGCCGGCGCGTGGGCACCCCTGCCTGACGTCACCGCCGCCCCAGCACACGCGCCGTACTCTCTCTGCCAGAAGAGCCGTGCACGGAATGTGTGGACTACTAAAAATGGCCTTACTTCTGGGGGCACGACCCTACAGCGATGTAGGGTCCTGGGGACACGAGTCGGTTCGCCCGTCGGGTCCACAGCCAGCTCCCAGCATTCAATCGTGATGCCGGCAGCCTGCAGCCGTAGCCCACGAACAACCTGGGCCAGGACGCAGCTCCACCAAGCTAAACCAGCGCCGCAGGCCGAGCCCATCCCACCAGAGTTCAGATGGCGAGTTTTCTCCTTCCGACTACGTCGCCCCCACTCACTTCCTCCTCTGCACAGCTGGGCGTGAACCCTCTGCCTCCACAGATCTCTACCCCGCACTCTGGCTATCCACAGACAGATCATTGGCTCTTTGGGACCCCCCTCACTCTAGCGGTGTGTCCACTACCCACCAAGACTGCAAGCAGCGGCGCAAACACACCAATCAATGCAGTAACCTCAACGACCCCACATGCATCTTTGCGGCCTGGCTGCCAGGTCTGGAGGTGTCCACCACTCTCACGACGACGGACATTTTGGCACAACCCCGGCACCCAACCCCGGACTGACAAGACGGGGCGGCACCGGTGAACTTCTGCTCGTCTCAAAGGGTAGTAATAACGGGATCAGTTTCAGCTCGCTAGGAGATCCACGTTCCCCCTTATCCAACTTTGTGCTAAGACCTTCAGCACCCCCATAGACGACCGACCCGGCACAGGCCCGAGGCATGCACATGACCTTGTGCAGGGCCTGAGGGAGAGCAACAGGACTCCAGCTGCTAGAATGGACACAGCAGTCCTGCCACGGTGTCATGCAATGACGGGGCTGTGACAGGTGTACTTGTAAGAGGGACCGTCGCCACACTACAGCTGGTGACAGTTTTCCCATAGAGTCTTAGCAACTAAGCTAAAATATATCCCTCACATCCTTCAAGAGATCAGTGTACATATTACCTGGTCACCAGATAGGGGTGGGGTGTACTGACCATGTGGGACCACGTTTCCTCTCACCATCACACTGCATGTCAGGGACCAGGGTGACATTTGCAAGCATTACCCCCAGCAGGGCCGACTAGCCTCTTTGCGCCTGAGGGAAATAAAAATGAAAACTAAGAAAAGTCGTGGTGGTAAGGAAAAAAAATAAATCCATGGGAGGAATCAATTAGGCTACACAACGTAGAAGGAGGGTGGACCCGAACCCGGGAAGATGGACTGTCCCCACGTGTACAGTGCTGCACCGTACCACTCAGCGAGGCCATTGCCGGCCTATGGGGGGCGTATGTGTGGCCATATACTCCTCCCCCTACGGTCCTGGGCTTGTAGCCTTAGTCTTGGAGTTTTGCCACAATTATTTTATTAGATTGGTGGCGACTTTACAGATGAGAAGATACAGAGCGTGGACAGGAGGCAGATAGCGCCGCTCTAGTGGCTGATCCACGTATTCATGTTTAGAACCCCTGGTACCACTGCCAGGAGCGGCGCTGTCCCTTCCTGTGTCCACTCTCTGTGGTTCAGGGTTGCGGGGGGCTGGGGTCGGGGGCCCCCACCTGTTAAGATAGCTGGGACGGGGGAATTGTTGATTAAAAATATAATCTGAGGCCACCGGCACAAGTCGATGGCTCCGGGAGCTTCTTCAAATGCAAGAACCGTCGGCTATCGAAGCACGTTTGGGGCCCGTACTAAATATTTGCATTTGTTGGGTCATTGACCCGAGGGTCACACAACGGGGGCCGTGGTATAACACGCACACAAAAGAGCCCCCATAGTGAGACACTGGTAACAAATCCAAAATTCAGGACCCCCCCCACTGATAACCGTAACGCTTAGACGCCTCCCTCTGTAGTCTACAGCCTGACCTCTGTAGTCTACAGTTTACTGCCCCTCTGTAGTCTACAGACTGCCCTCTGTAGTCTACAGCATGCCCCTCTGTAGTTACAGCCTGCCCCCCCCCCCCATCGTCGTCTACAGCCTGCCCCTCTGTAGTATACAGCCAGCCCACTCTGTGCTACAGCCTGCCCCTCTGTAGTCTACAGCCTGCCCCTCGTAGTCTACAGCCTGCCCCTCTGTAGTCTACAGCCTGCCCCTCTGTAGTCTACAGCCTGCCCCTCTGTAGTCTACAGCCTGCCCCTCTGTGTATAACGCTGCCCCTCTGTGTTCTACCAGCCTGCCCCTATGTAGTCTACAGCCGGCCCTATGTGTCTACAGCACGCCCATCTGTAGGATCAGCATGCCCCTCTGTAGTCTACAGCCTGCCCTTGTAGGCTACGCCTGCCCCCTCCTAGTCTACAGCCTGCCCCTCGTAGTCTACAGCTGCCCTCCGTAGTCTACAGCCGGCCATCCGTAGTCTACAGCCATGCCACTACCGTAGTAACAGCCTGCCCCTAGTAGTCGACAGCTGCCCTCCGTAGCTACAGCCGGCCCCTCTGTAGTCTAAAGCCTGACCCTCTGTAGTCTACGCCTGCCTCTCTGTAGTCTAAAGCCTGACAACTCTGTAGTCGACAGCATGCCCCTCTGTAGTCTACAGCCTGCCCCCTGAGCTACAGCACGGCCCCTAGTAGTCTACAGCATGCCCCTCTGTAGTCTAACAGCCTGCCCTCTGTAGTCTACCAGACGGCCCTCTGTAGTCTACAGCCGGCCCATAGGTAGTCTCAAGGGGGGGGGGGGGGGCCTTGCCCTCTGTTAGTCTTCACAGCTGCCCCTCTGAGTCTACAGACTGCCCTCTGTAGTATACAGCCTGCCCTATGTGAGATACAGCCTTGCCCATGTGTAGTCTACAGCCTGCCCCTCTGTAGTCTACAGCCTGCCCCTCTGTAGTATACAGCCTGCCCCTCTGTAGTCTACAGCCTGCCCCTCTGTAGTCTACAGCCTGCCCCTCTGTAGTCTACGCGGCCCATGTAGTTACAGCGGCACCTCTGTTAGTATACAGCCGCGCCCCTCTGTATTATACAGACTGCCCCTATGTGTCTACAGCCTGCCCTCTGTAGTATAAAGGCCATCCCCTCTGTAGTATACAGCCTGCCCCTCTGTAGTCTACAGCCTGCCCCTCTGTAGTATACAGCCTGCCCTCTGTAGTATACAGCCTGCCCTCTGAGTCTACGCTTGCCCCTCTGTAGGCGTACACCTGCCACTCTTGATAGTAACAAGACTGCCCCTCGTAGTTACAGACCTGCCCCCTTCTGTAGTTACAGGCCTTGCCCTCTGTAGTATACAGCCTGCCCCCTCGGTAGTTACAGCCGCCCCTCTGTAGTATTACAAGCTGCCCTCATGTAGTTACAGCTGCCCCTCTGTAGCTACAGCCTGCCCTGTAGTCTACAGCCTGCACCTCACGTAGTCTTACAGCCTGCCATCCGTAGTCTACAGGCTGCCCCTCCGTAGTCTACAGCCTGACCCTCCGTAGTATACAGCATGACCATCCGTAGTCTACAGCCTGGCCCCTCCGTAGTATACAGCCTGCACCCTCCGTAGTCTACAGCCTGCCCCTCCGTAGTCTACAGCTTCCCTCCGTAGTCTACAGCATGCCCCTCCGTAGTCGTAAGCCGGCCCATCGTAGTATAACAGCCGGGCCCCTTGATAGTATACAGCATGCCCCTCTGTAGTCTACAGCCTGCCCTCTGTAGGTTATCAGCCTGCCCCTCGGTAGTCTACAGCCTGCCCCTGAGTTACAGCCTGATGCCCATCTGTAGTATACAGCCTGACCCTCTGTAGTCTACAGCCGGCCTCTGTAGTTACAGACGGCCCTCTGTAGTCTACAAGCCGGCCCCTCTGTAGTATTACAGCCTGCCCTTGTAGTATACAGCCTGCCCCTCTGTAGGTACAGCCGGGCCCCTCTGAGTATAAAGACTGCCCCTCTGTAGTCTACAGCCTGCCCATCTGTAGACTACAGCCGCCCCTTGTATGTCTGACAGCCTGCCCTCGGTAGGTTACAGGCCTGCCCCTCTTGTAGTCTACAGCTGCCCCCTGGTAGTCTACAGCCTGCCCCTCTGTAGTCTACAGCCTGCCCCTCTGGTATAGTCTTACAGCCGCCCTCCTGTAGTCTACCAGACGGCCCCTCGGTAGTCTAAAGCCCTTGCCCCTCTGTAGTTAAGCCTGCCCCTCCCGTAGTATACAGCGGCCCTCCGTGTCTACCAGCCTGCCCATCAGAGTATACAGCCTGCACATCCGTAGTCTACGCCTGCCCCTCCGTAGTATATCAGCCGCCCTCAGTAGTCTACAGCAGGCCCCTCAGTATCTACAGCCGGCCCCCCTCCGTAATTACAGCATGCCCCTCTGTATCTCTCAGCTGCCCCTCGTAGTCTACAGCGTCCACTTGTAGTCTACAGCCTGCCCTCAGGATAGTCACAGCCTGCCCCTCAGTAGTCTGACAGCTGCCCCTCCGTAGTCTACAGCCTGCCCCTCCGTAGTCTAACAGCCTGCCACTCGTAGTCTACAGCCGGCCCGCCGTCGGCTCTACAGCCGGCCCATCGTTAGTATAACAGCCTCGCATCCGTAGTTCATACAGCCGGCCCTCTTGAATATTACAGCCTTGCCCCTCTGTGTATCGCTGCCCCTCCGTAGTCTACAGCTGCCCCTCCGTAGTCTACAGGGACGGCACCTCTGTAGTATTACAGCCCTGCCCTCTGTAGATACAGCCGCCCAATCTTGTTAGTCTACAGCCCTTGCCCCTCTGTAGTATACAGCCTGCCCTCTGTAGTATACAGCCGGCCCCTTATGTAGTCACAGACGGCCCCTCTGGAGTCTACAGCCGGCCCCTCGTAGTCTACAGACGGCCCCTCTGTAGATACAGCCTGCCCCTCTGTAGTCTCCACAGCCGGCCCCTCGCTAGTATACAGCCTGCCCTCTGTGTCTACAGCATGCCCACTCTGTAGTCTAAGCTGCCCCTCTGTAGTCTACAGCATTGCCCTTGTGTCTACAGGCCTGCCCCGCTGTAGTCTACAGGGCATCATGCCCACTCTGTAGTCTACAGCCTGCCCTCTGTAGTCTACAGCCTGCCCCTCTGTAGTCACAGCTGCCCCTCTGGAGTCACGCCTGCCCCTCTGTAGTGATACCACCTGCCCCCTCAGTAAGTCTAAGCCTGCCCCTCGCAGATCTACAGGCCTGCCCTCCGTAGTATACAGCATGCCCCTACGAGTCACAGCCTGCCATCCGTTGTCTACAGAATGCCCCTCCGTATAGTCTACAGCCTGGCCCCCACCGTAGTCTACAGAACACGGCACCTTCCGTAATCTACAGCCTGCCCCTCTGTAGTATCGCCTGCCCCTCTGAGTCTAAACCTGAACACTCTGTAGTCTACAGCCTGCCCCTCCGTAGTATACAGCCGCCATCCGTAGTCTACGCATGCCCCTCCTAGTTCTACAGCCTTGCCCCTCCGTAGTCACAGCTGGCACCTCTGTAGTATCCAGCATGCCCCTCAGTAAGTTACAGCCGGCCCCCTCCGTAGTCTACAGCGGCCCCCTATGTAATCTCCAGCGCCCCTCTGTAGTCTACAGCCTGCCCCTCTGTAGTCTACAGCCTGCCCCTCTGTAGTCTACAGCCTGCCCCTCTGTAGTCTACAGCCTGCCCCTCTGTAGTCTACGCCAGCCCCTCTGTAGTATAACAGCATGCCCCTCTGTAGTATACAGCCTGCCCCTCTGTAGTATACAGCTGCACCCTCTGTGTATACAGCTGCCCCTAGTATGTCTACCAGCCGGCCCCTCTGTAGTCTACAGCGCCCCCTCTGTAGTATACACGCGGCCCCTCTGAGTCTACAGCCGGCACCTCTGTTGTAGTCTACCAGCCGCCCTCTGTAGTATACAGCACTGCCCCATCTGAGTATACAGCCCTGCCCCTCTCGTAGGATACAGGACGGCACCTTGGTAGTATACAGCCGCCCCTCCCCTCGATGTATACAGCTGCCTCTGTAGTATACAGCCTGCCCCTCTGTAGTATACAGCCTGCCATCCCCCAGTTTGCGCAGTACAAAAGATAAATAAGCTAAGTACTCACCTTCCTGACACCCGGACAGGTCCTCTTCTTGCTTCAGGTCAGCGACGGGTCCATGCACATTATGTCGTCAGGTGATGGCTGAACACGGACCTGCCGCTGCCGACAGAAGAAGAGAAGACCTGGAGGTTTTCTTGACTTGAGTATGAGCAGAGTTTGAGTTTTTCAGCACATTTTTTGTGCTTAGACCTTAAGGAGTTAAGCTAGTAGGGCTGGGGCTGTATAATCCTCCAGGAGATCTATAGTGAGTCTGTATGCAGGAGGCCTCCCGGCTCCCCCTAGTGGCGGCTCGATTGCTTTGGGCCGGGTCCCGTCTCATTGCTCCACATCATCCGATTTATTTTTCCGTTGTGTGCCATAGATCAGGAGTTCAGGGAGCGTTTGGGAAAGACGGCACGTCCAGGGGACAGGCGCCGCTCCTCCTCACTACCCACTGATTCCCGGATCTTGGCCTTACAGCTTACAGCAGAACTTCCTACAACAAGCACCTGCCGGGTTCCACCCAACGTCCTTTCTACGCTCAGGGGTAACGTCTGACAATGTTTGAACACATCCTGTCACTGCATATGCAGAGATAAGGCAGCGCCTGGTAGTGAGAGGGCCCCCCCCCCCCCCCAGCTAATACATAGGTGAGGCAATACTCACCACCCCCAACACCACAAAAACAGCTAATAAAATAGGGGAAGGACGCGAACCCAAAAAAAGACCAAGTAAAGAGGTGAGTAGCTCAACCCACCCAGCCAACAGTATGGAGGTGAGGTCTCAGGGGGAGGGGGGGGGGGAGAACAAATTTACTCGCTCCCCTACATCCCTCAACTCTCCTCACCCCCCCCAATATTTAGAACTCGCTCCTCCCCAAACACAAACTAACTCTTGATTACCCCAACCCGTCCAACCCCCCCCAACCAACCCCAACTTCCTCCACTTCGACCACCACACACAAAAACCAAAAAACACAATAGCCCCAACAAAACCCCCCCCTTCCTCACTAGCTACACACCTAAAAAACTACCTCTGCTACTTCCATACAACCCACCCCCGCTCCCATCGACCTCCCGTTCCCCCCACTCCCGTCTTCCTCCTCATCCCCTTTCCCCTTCGTTTTCATTAACTTGCCCTCATTCGACAACTTCCTAATAGCCTTCCAAAATACTCCAACATTCCCCCAACCCCACCCCTCCCTCCCCTACAAACACAGTACCCCCCCTCATTTCAACCTAAATTCACCGCCCACAAAAAATCTTACTCTCCTTTGCACCCAACCTCCTTCCTATCACCCACCCTCTAAGCCACACCACCCCCCACTTAAAAATCTTCCATCCCCAAACAAATCGTGACCCTCCTCCCAACCTATTAACACACACCTCCCCCCACTCCCACTCTATTCCCGCTCATAAACTCTCTACTCTACCAAAACACCTTTCTGAACCCCATTCTATAATCAATCAACACCAACAACAACACTGGACCCACCCCCCCACCCCAAAACTCAAACCTCTCTTACACCCTATCCTACCTGACACCCCCCTTCCCACACTCTAATCACCCCCTACCACCACTTCCTAACACCCCTACCCACCACAATCAAACTCACGCCAAACCACTCACCAAAATCAATCACGATTCATACCCATAACCTTTCCCCACCACACCACAACCCACAAACCCTGACCCCCCGCACTCCCTTACAACACCATACCTCAAACACTCCGTATCTTCCCTATTACTCGTCCCCATCCCTCCCTTCACTAATCTCCTTTCGACCATTCTCCTCTTTACCATACCCTGTCCCACCACACCCCCAACACACCACTCCCAAAATAAAAACCCCCACCCCCAATACATAGGTGAGTCTCTTCACAACCCCCCCCACCCCAGTAGCTAGGTTGAGGCCTCCTTAACACCCCACCCCCCCCAGCTAATAAATGAGGTGTAGCCTGCCTCCTCCACCCACCCCCCAATCCCCAATACAAGGTGAGTCTCTCACCCCCCCCCCCACCCCCCCCACCCCCCGTAGATAGTGTGAGGCCTCCTCACTCCCCCCAGCCCATTACACAGGTGAGGGCCCCCCCTCTCTCCAGCCAATACCGAGTAGGGCCTCCCCCCCCACCCCCACCCCATACATAGATGAGGCCGCCAAAACCCCCCCATACATGGGAGCACCCCCCCCCCCCCCAGCTCAAACATAGGTGAGGCCTCCCCCCCCATACATAGGTGAGCACCCCCCACTACTCAGACAATACATAGGTGAGGCCTCCCCCCATACATAGGTGGAAGCACCCCCCCCCCCTACTCCAGCCAATTACGAGGTGGAGGCCCCCCCCCATACATAGGTGAGCAACCCCCCCCCCCCCTCCCCCAGCCAATACATAGGTGAGGCCCCCCCCCATTACATTAGGTGAGCACCCCACCCCCATCCTCCAGCCAATAAATAGGTGAGCCCCCACCCCCATAACATAGGTGAGCCACCCCCCCCCCTCCCTCAGCCAATACATAGGGTGAAGGCCCCCCATACATAGGTGAGCACCCCCCCCCCTCCCTCCAGCCAATACATAGGTGAGGCCTCCCCCCCCATAATCGGTGGCACCCCCCCTTACCTCCAGCCATAACATAGGTGAGGCCCCCCCCCCATACATAGGTGAGGCACCCCCCCCCACTCCCTCCAAGAATACAATAGGTGAGGCCCCCCCCATACATAGGTGGAAGGCCCCACCCCCCCCCCTACCTCCAGCCAATTACATAGGTGATGAGGCCCCCCCCCCTCCAGCCAAACTAGGTGAGCCCCCCCCCCCCCAGACATAGGTGAGCACCCCCCCCTCCTCCAGCCAATACTAGGGAGGCACCCCCCCACCATACCTAGGTGAGCACCCCACCCCCCCTCCCTCAAGCAATACATAGGTGAGGCCCACACTCTCCCTCCAGCCAAATACATAAGGTGAGCACCCCCCCCTCCCTCCAGCCAAACATAGGTGAGCCCCCCCCCCTCATACATAGGTGAGCAACACCCCCCCTCCAGCCAATACAGAGGTGAAGCCCCCCCCCCCCCCATACATAGGTGAGCAACCCCCCTCCCTAAAGCCAATACATTAGGTGAGCCCCCCCCCCATACATATGGTGAGCACCCCCCCTCCACTCCAGCCAATTACATTTAGGTGAGGCCCCCCAACATACATAGGTGAGCACCCCCCCCCCTCCCTCCAGCCCAAGCAAGAGGTGAGCCCCCCACCCATACTAGGTGAGCCCCCCCCCCCCATACATAGGAGGCAACCCCCCCATACATAGGTGAGGCACCCCCCCCTCCCTCCAACCATACGTAGGTGAGGCCCCCCCCCCATACTATAGGATGAGAACCTCACCCCCCCTCCCTCAGCCAATACAGAGGTGGGCTCCCCCCACCAGTTTTTTGCCTGCACAAGTATTTATAAAGTGTCGTTGACGCAGGCCTGCACGAAACCAGTCAAAAACAAATTCGCAATGAATGGGTTTTCCGGTGACTCAAGTTGGTCGCATGCGCCAGATTTATTCCTGAGGGACTGAAACGAATTGGTAGACGCACCCCAAAATAAACAAGGGGGCATGAATCTGGCGCCCACTGCACTGGATAATCAGAACTTACCCTGGTAAAAATTCAGGTCGAGGACGCCCTAGAGGCAAACAAGCCTCTGCCTTTTATCAGATTATAACCATTTACCCGCAGGTCGGCTGCAGGTGTATGGAGGAAAGCCTCACGGGCGAGTCCTCTCCACACAAGGTGGGCAATTGATGCAAAAAAAATGACATAAAATTCACCCACAAAACAAAAAAAAAAGGAGGAGGCATCGACGGGAAGGGGTAAATTTAGCCCCTCCTCAATATAACATTAAGATAATACAAATCATAAGACAACTAATAGGGAGGGAAAGTCTAACCCCAACCCTGGGGGGGGGGGGGGTACAACATCTTCCTGCCGAAGGTGTAGAGGAAACTAATGTATAACGCTTTTGAAAGGTTCTGGGATATGCCCAAGGTATCTGACATGGAGGTGGAGGCTGCCCAGGGGCTGGTAAATCTATGGTCACAGGAGGCCAGTGGCGGTTCTGATCCATGGCTACAGTCACCTTACTGAGCAAGCGTTCCCCTTATTCTTTCCATGGGATTGGACAGAAGATGGTCACTGGACTCTAAAATCACTTGAGTTAGCAGTGATCGGAGGATACACCTAACCTACATCCATGGGAGTGGAGAAGGATGGGACAACAAGAAGGGCAGGGACCTCTTGTTGCAATGGAAAGCCAGACACCTTAGGAGAGAAGAAATACGGGGCCTTACGGTTGAAAAGGCCTGAATTACACCCACCCATGCATTTTATTAAGCCAATAGGCCAAGTGAGAGGCTACCTGTCAAAACAGGATAAAACCATTGGTTAAGCGTCCAGGAGGGAGGAGCACAAGGGGGAACCTAGAGGCTTCCTAAATGAACCTCTTACTAAAGGCGACTGCCACCTGAGGTCTAGAGAGGCTCTAAGCACTGCCACCGGCACCTAGGGGGAAGAATACTCCAAAGCCCCTGTCCAAGAGCAGATGATTGATCCCCATCTCTCCAGACTCGGAGATAAATCTTAGATGTAAATCTGTAGATTTACCTGGAGTCTTGTAGAACGGGCGTTCAGCATCCAGGCTGTTAGATGGAGGCTATGGACCACGGAGTACCACGCCCTGGGACTAGGAGGAGGTCCTGATGATGTGGCAGATCCTTGGATAAACTGGGGGGGGAGGAAAAGAAGGCGGGGGGAAAGGGAAGCACATAATAAACCCTGGGGCCAGGGCTGACAACGGATCTGCCACACCACATCAGCTACGACGGACGCACGGAGCCCCCATAAGTCTGTAGAGACAGAAGGGAACTCCTGTCAGTGCTGGTTCTCCTCCAGTCAGTGGGTCTCTCATCGTCAGTGATGCGTTCTCATCACTGTCAGGGCTGGTTCTCCTCATTCAGTGATGGTGTCTCCTCTGTCAGTGCTGGTTCTCCTCCTGTAAGTGCTGGTTAGACCGGCGGAGAACCAGCATGACAGGAGGAGAACCAGCAATGGACAGGAGCGAGACCCAAGCACTGACAGGAGGAGACAAAAGACACTTTGACCAGGAGGAGAACAGGCAACTGACCGGAGGGTCCGTTCTGTCTCTAACGACATTATGGGGGGACTCCGTGCTGCCGGTAGTGTGTGGTGCAGATCCGGTGTCAGCCATGGCCCCCGGTTTATTATTGCTTTCCCGCTTTTTCTCCCATCCAGGGTTCTCAAAAGGATCTGCCACAATCATCAGGACCTCCTAGTCCCAGGGCGGTGGTAGATTCCGATAGTCCCGAGCCGCATTTCTAAAAAACAGCCGGATGCTGAACGCCCGTGTTACAGGACTCCAGGTAATATCTACAAGATTACATCTAAAATTTATCTCCGAGTCTGGAGAGCTGGGATCAATCATCTGCTCTAAAAGGGTTGGAGTATCTTCCTAGGTGCGGTGGGACAGTGGCTTAGAGCCTCTTCTAGACCTCAGGGTGGCAGGTCGCCTTTAGTAAAGGAGGTCGTAAGGACAAGCCTTTAGGTACCCTTGTGCTTCCTTGTGCTTACCCTCGCACTTGCATATGGTAATTACTCCAGGGCTGGGGTAATTCAGGCCTTTTCACTAGCCCCGTATTCTCTCTACAAAGGTGGTCTCGGCGTTCCATTGCAACAAGAGGCATGTCCCTTCTTTTGTCCCAATCCTTCTCCAACTCCCTGGATGTAGGTAGGTGTGTAGCCTCCACACGTGCCAGGAAACACAAGTCGATTTTAGAGGCCAGTGACCATCTTCTTGTCAAATTCACGGGAAAGAATAAGGGGAAAGCTGCCAGTAAGGTGAATGTAGCCAATGGATCAGACCGCCACTGCCATGTGACCAGAGATTTACAAGCCATGGTGCTCACCTATGTAGGTGCGTGTTGGGGGAGGGGACCTCACCATATGTGAGGGAGGCTTGAGGGGTAGGGGGGTCGGCGTGGAGTTACTAGGTATGCGGGGGCGGGGCCCGTTGGAACGCAACGCACTGTAGTGGGGGGTTTTTTTTTTTTTTCCAGGGAGGGTAGGTCTGTGGGGGGCCGTGGGCTACACCTATGGCTGTGGGAGGTCTTGGGTGGTGGGTTACGCCAACAAGCAGGGAGGGCGGGAGGATCTGGGGGGGGGGCCTGTTCAGACTGGTGAGCACATATGCTAGTGGGTTCGGATTGGGGGGGGGATGGCTTTAGACAGATATGTAGTGGATGGACGGAGGATTTTGGGGTGGGGGACTAAACGATGTAGGTGGTGGGGGGGGGGGCTAGAAAATAGGGAGGGGATGGAGGGACGGGTGGGTTTTTCTAGGTGGGGGGTCTCGTGAGCAAGAGTAGTGGGGGTGGCGGGCATTGGTGGGCATCACTAGGTATTGGCTGGAGGGAGGGGGCGGGCGGGCTCACCTAGGTATGGGGGGGGGGGGCACTCACCTATGTATTGGCTGGAGGGAGGGGGGGGGTGCTCACCTATGTAGGGGGGGGGGGCCTCACCTATGTATGGCTGGAGGGAGGGGGGGGGGGTTTAACCGATGTATGGGGGGGGGGGACCTCACCTATGTATTGGATGGATGGCGAGGGGGTGGGGTTCTTTGGGGGGGTGATCAACATAGGTATGGGGGGCGGGAGGACTAACATATGTTTGGCTGGAGGGTAGGGGGGGGTTTTCTTTTGGTTGTGTCGAACAGATGTGATGGGGGGGTGTGCGGGTGGATCGCCTAAAATCTAATGGATGGTGCAGGGGAGGATCAGATGGCGTAGGGTGGTGGGTGAGTCACTAGGTATGGGGGAGTGGGGGGAGGATGCTCACCTATGTATTGGGCTGGAGGAGAGGGGGCCTCACTATTTATGCTATTGGGGGGGGAGGTGGGGGCCGGCGTGGACAGAGAACATCAAATATGTAATTGGGATGGGGGGGGTGGGTGAGGGAGGCCTCACCAGATGTATTAGCTGGGGTAGTTTGGTGGGGGGGGCTTGCCGGTTTTGTCTTTTTTTACCACTCCTCCCTTGCCTGCGATCCCTGCGTGGGACGTGTATGAAAAGTAGCGACGGTGCCCCTCCTTTGGGGGGTGGGGGGGGGGGTAGTGATCCCACGAGAATCTGACACCAGGGTATAGGGGGCCTTGGGTTCTTTTTTCCGGGCACTGGGGGGGCAGCAGGGCGATTGGAATAACATATGTATGGAGTGGTTTGTGGGGGGGGGGGGGCTGTGAGGAGGTCTTCAAACCTTATGTATTAGCTTGTCCGGGGGGGGGGGCGGTCGGGCATCCACGTATCGGCGCGGCCTGATCTCGGCAATAGGCCAGTGACAGGATGTGGTTACATTGTAAGACGTTACCTGGAGCGTAGAAGGACTTGGAGTGGAACCCGGCAGGTGCTTGTTGTAGGAAGTTCTGCTGTAAGCTGTAAGGCCAAGATCCGGGAATCAGTGGGTAGTGAGGAGGAGCAGCGCGCTCCCAGGGACGTGACGGCTTCCCAAACGCTCCCTGGAATCTTGATCTATGGCACAAAACAGGAAATAAATCGGATTGAGGTGGAGCAATGAGGACGGGACCTGCACAAAGCATCGAGCCGCCACTAGGGGGAGCCGGGAGGCCTCCTGCATACAGACTCACTATAGATTATACACCCTCCTAGTCTTTAACTCCTTAAGTCTAAAGCACAAAAATGTCGCTGAAAAACTCAAAACTTGCTCATACTCACAGTCAAGAACCCAGGTCTTCTCTTCTTCTGTCTTGGCAGTCGGCAGGTCCGTGTTCAGCCATCACCTGACGACATAATGTGCATGGACCCGTCGCTGACCTGAAGCAAGAAGAGGGACCGTCCTGGTGTGTTCCGGAAGGTGGTACTTGAGCTGTATTATCTTTTAGCGCAAAAACGGTCTGGGAGAATGGGCCAGGCTGTAGACTAAGAGGGGCCGTGTACTCGAGAGCTGTAACATCAGGGAGGGGCAGGCTGTATACTACAAGGGCCGGTGCTAGACTACGAGAGGGGCAGCGGCTAGTATACAGAGGGGCAGGCTGTTAGTACGAGCTGTAGAAAAAGAGCGCGGCTGTATACTCAGAGGGGCGGCTGTGTCAACTACAGAGGGGCAGCGCTGTAGACTACAGAGGGGCGGCTTAGAATACTAGCAGCTGTACAGAGGGTGCCGCTGTAGTAATACAGAGGGGCAGGCTGAGTATATACAGAGGGGGCAGGCTGTTATACTACAGAGGGGGGCGCGTATGACTACAGAGGGCAGGCTGTATAATACAGAGGGGCCAGGCTGTAGTAACTACAGAGGGGCAGGACTGTATTACTACAGAAGGGCCGGCCTGTAACTACAGAGGGGCAGCTGAGTCATGCGCTGTAGACTACAGGAGGGGCCGGCTGTAACTAACATGAGGGGCAGTGCTCGTGATATAAGAGGTGACAGCTGTAGACTTACAAGGAGGGGCAGGCTGTAAACTAGGGGGGATGCAGCTACGGATGGCGGCTGTATACTACAGAAGAGGGGCAGGCTGTAGACTACAGAGTGGTCAGGTTTGCAGAGCAGGCGATACTACAGAGGGGCAGGCTGTGATACGAAGGTGTCGTAGCCGGGGGCCAGGCTGTAACTATACGAGAGGGGCAGTTGTAGTACAAGGGATGGCAGGAGTGCTGACTCAGAGGGGCATGCTGTATACTACGAGGGGCAGGCTGTAGATGACAGGCTTAACACGAGGGGGCAGGGTGTATCACTACAGAGGGGCAGGCGTATACTCAGAGGGGCAGCTGTAGACTACAGAGGGGCAGGCTGTGAGACTACAGAGGGGCAGGCTCGTAGACTACAGAGTGGGCAGGTGCTGTAGACTACGGAGCGGGCGGCAGGCTGTAGCACAAGGGCAGAGCTGTAGACTACAGAGGGGCAGCTTAGACTACAGATGGGCAGGCTGTAGACACAGAGGGCAGGCTGTAATACAGAGGGGCCGGCTGTGAACTACAAGAGGGGCAGGCTGTATCTACAGAGGGGCCGGCTGTAGCTGAGGCTGACTCCAGAGGGGCCTCTGTAGACTACAGTAGGGCCGGTCTCGTATACTACAGGGGCAGGCTGGTAACTTACAGAGGGGCAAGGGCTGTAGACACAAGATGGGCGGCTGTATACTACAGAGGGGCAGGGCTGTACTCAGATCCCCGTAGACTAGGAGGGGCATGGACTAGGCACGTACAGCACGTATAAAGAGGGCCGGCTGTATAACTACGGGTGCAGGCTGTTTACTAAGATGGCGCTGGGCCACGGCGCGGCTGTATACAATAGGGGCAGGCTGTAGACTACGGAGGGGCAAGGCTGTAGACTACGGACGGCAGTGTAGATCTGAGGGAGGCTGTGACTACCTGAGGGCAGGCTAGCTACATGGGCTGTAGATGGCACAGTACAGAGGGGCGTGTTTCGACGGCTGTAGATACTGGGGCGTGAGACAGGGCGCTGAATACTACGAGGCAGGCGAGTACGGATGGCAGGCTGTATTGAGCACTGTGACGGGCCGACTACGGGAGGGCAGGCTTAGATACAGAGGGGCAGGGCTTAGATCCAGCTTGTAGACTACAGAGGGGAGGCTAGACTAAGAGCTGAGACTACAGAGGGGCAGGCTGTAGAACTACAAGGGGGCAGCTGTAGACTACAAGAGGGGCAGGCCGTATACTACAGAGGGTCAGGTCTGTCATACATACAAGGGGCAGGCTGTATCTACAGATGGGCAGGCTGTAGACTCACAGAGGGGCAGGCTGTACTCAGACCGCTTTACAGAGGGGCAGGTTCTACGGGACGAAACTACAGAGGGGCCGGCTTGTAGACTACAGAGGGGGCGTCGTAGACTACAGAGGCCGGCTGTAGACTACAGAGGGTCGGCCTGTAACTACAGATGGGCATCAGGCTGTAACTAGGGGCAGGCTGAACGAGGGGCAGGGCTGATAGACTACAGAGGGCAGGCTGTAGACTACAGAGGGGCAGTCGGTAGTAACTATCAAGGGGCCGGCTGTTATACACGAGTGGGCGGCTACCTAGTGAGGGCACTGTAGACTAGAGGGGAAGCTGTAGATACAGGAGGGGCAGGCTGTAGACTACGGAGGGGCAGGTGTAGTACAGGAGGGGCAGGGCTGTAGACTACATGGTCAGGAAGAGGGTCAGGCTGTAGACTGAGCACTGTAGACGGATGGCAGGCTGTAGACTACGTGGGTGCAGGCTGTAGACTACAGAGGGCAGGCTGTACTACAGAGGGGAGGCTGATACTACAGAGGGGCAGGCGACTACCAGGGGACTGTATATACAGAGGGGCAGGCTGTCTTACCGAGGGGGCAGGCTGTATACTAACGAGGGCAGGCTGTACTACAGAGGGCACTTAAAGAGGGGCAGCTGTCTATAGAGGGAGGTAGCCTACAGAGGGGCGCGTGACCGAGGCAGGCTTGTTACTCAAGGATTATACACGAGGGGCCGGCTGTAGACTACAGAGGGGCCCAGGCTGTATACTACCAGAGGGGAATGGCCTGTATACTACGAGGGCAGGCGGCACAGGGGTCTGTATAATACAGAGGGGCCGCTGTATACTAACAGAGGTGCCGCTGTCAGCGCGTATACTACAGAGGGGCAGGCTGTAGACTACGAGTGGGCAGGCTGTATGACTACAGAGGGGCAGGCTGTATATACAGATGGGCAGGCTGTAGAGATACAGAGGGGCAGGCTGTAGACTACCAGGCAAGGCTGTCAAGGGCAGGCTGTAACTACAGAGGGCAGTCTGTAGCTCAGAGGGGCAGGCCTGTGAAGACTACAGAGGGGACAGGCCCCCCCCCCTGTAGAGACTACATGGGCGGCGTAGACTACGTAGCCTCTTAGACTCAGGGGCAGGCTGTTGTAGACTACAGAGGGGCATGCTGTAGACTTACTAGGGGCGTGCTGAGTCAGGGGGCAGGCTGTAGACTACAGAGGGGCAGTGCGTAGACTACAGAGGGTTGTCGGGGCAGGCTTAGACTACAGAGAGGCAGGCGTAGACTACAGAGGGTAGGCTGTAGACTACAGAGGGGCCAGGCGTAGCTGGAGCAGCTTGACAGAGGGGCAGGCTGTTACGGAATCAGGGCATGGCTGTAGACTACGAGGCCGAGCTGTAGACTAGAGAGGGGCAGCTGTAGACTACAGAGGGGCAGGCTGTAGTACTAGGAGGGGGCGGCGTAGGGACTCTAGCAAGGGAGGCGTAGACTACAGAGGGGCATGTGACCTACAGAGGGCGGCGTAGACAATAGGCTTAGACTACATAGGGGCAGGCTGGTAGGATACACGAGGGGCAGGCGTTAGACACAGAGGGGCAGGCTGTTGACGACAGAGGTGGCCAGGCTGTAACTACAGAGGGGCAGGCTGTAGATAGCAGAAGGGGCAGGCTGGTAGGACTCAGAGCGCGGACTAGAGGGGCGGCTGTAGACTACAGAGGGGCAGGCTGTAGACACAGAGGTGGGCATGTTGCTGTTAACTACAGAGGGCCAGGGCTGTAGAACAGAGGGGGGGGGCTGTAGATACGACCGGCTGTAACTTACAAGAGGGGGCGAATAGAGCAGCTTAGATGGGGGAATTGACTACAGAGGGGACACGGATCTACGGCGGCTGTAGACTACAGAGGGGCACGTATAACGGTCGGGCGCTATGACTACAGAGGGTCGGCTGTTAGAACTACAGAGGGCAGGCTGTAGCTACAGAGGCAGGTGTATCAGTGGGGCAGGGGTCTGTTTGGTTGACTACCGAGCGCTGTGATGCACTTAACTAAGGGGCAGGCTTCTGTTAGCGGTTATCACGGGGGGGGGTCACGAATTGTGGACTCGTTACATGTAAAACAGTGCAATCTTTAGACGTGTGTACCACCAAAAAAACGACTGCTTCGGTAGCCGGACGGTTCTTGCATTTGACCAGAGCCCCGGAATGAGAATAGAATTGTGCCGTGGGTCAAATAAAGTGATATTTTAATAACAAATCACCTCGTCCCGCTATTAATAAAGGTGGGGGCCAACGAACCCAAGCCCCCCCACACCTACCACCACAGAGAGTGGAACAGGAAGGGGACAGCGCCGCTCTCCGTGCAGTGGTCACAAGGGGTTCATTAAACTGAATACGTGGATCAGCCACTAGAGCGGCGCTATCTGCCTCCTGTCCACGCTCTGTATCTTCTCATCTGTAAAGTCGCCACCAATCTAATAAAATAATTGTGGCAAAACTCCCAAGACTAAGCACAAGCCCAGGACGTAGGGGAGGAGTATATGCCACACCACGCCCCCCTAGGCCGGCAATGGCTCGCGGTTGGGACGGGCTAGACGTACACGGGGAATGGCCATCTTTCCCGGGTTAGGGGTCAACCCTCCTCCTACGTTCGTGTAGCCTAATGATTCAACTCCATTGGATTTATTTTTTTTCCTTACCTACAAAATAGACTTTTTTAAGTTTTGATTTTTAAGTTTCGCCTCAGGCAGCAAAGAGGCTAGAGTCGGCCCTGCTGGGGGTAAGCTGCACAATGGTCACCCTGGTCACAGTGACATGCAGTGGTGAATGGGTTGAGAAGGAAAGCGTGGTCCCACAATGAGCAGGACACCACACCCCTACGGCTGAGCCAGGTAAGTATGATAAACTTGATTTTAAATGGATGTGAGGGGACAACTTTTGCGCTTTAGTTGATAGACTCTATGGGAAACTGTCAACCAGCTGTAGTTTTGTGGTGACGGTTCCCTTTACAAGTAACACTGTCACAGCACCTCATTGATGACACCTTGTGCAGGGATCCTCGTGGTCCATTCCTAGAAGCTGGAGTCGCTCCCTCACTCCAGGCCCGGCACACAGGTATGTGCACTGAATGGGCTGTCCGGGTCCGGAGTCGATACATGGTGGGTGCGAAGTCTTAGACAAGTGGATTACGGGAACTGGTTCTCCTAGCGAGCTTTAACTGATCCCGTTATTCCGTACCCCTTTGAGACGTAGCAGAAGTTACCTGTGCCGCCCCGCTGCCAATGGTCACCAGGGAGTTGGGTTGCCGGGGAGTTGTGCCAAATGTCCGTCGTGAGAAGTTGTGGACACCTCAGACCTGGAAGCAGGACCGCAAAGATGATGTGTGCGTCGTTGAGGTTAACTGCACTTTGATTGTCGTGTTTGCGCGCTGCTGCCAGATACTGTGGGGATTTGGACACACCGTAGAGAGAGGGGGGTACCCAGAAGAGCCAATGCATCTGGTCTGTGGATGAGCCCAGAGCTGTCGGGGTAGAGATCTGTGGAGCAAGAGGGAGCAGCCCAGGCTGTGCAGAGTGAGGAAGTGAGTGGGGGGATGAGTCGGAAAGTAAACACTGGCCTCTGAACCTGGTAGGAGGGCTACGGACCTGCGGCGTGGTCTAGCTTGTCGGATGCGGGGCAGTCGTGGCCAGGTGTCTGGACGGCGGGTGCGTGATACGAATGATGGCGGCGGACTGTGGGAGGATGAGAGAATGTGTAGGACTACGATCGCTGTAGGTATCCCAAGTATTTTCTGTTCCACCAATTCCCGTCCCGTGCATTGAGAAGTAAGGCGCTTCTTGCGGCGCGTGACGTCAGTGCGGGGGCCAGGCGAGCACCTCACACGTGAGACACCGTGGTCAATACAGAGAAGATTCCCCGCGTAGGGTGTCACCGGACTTTTGTATTCATCAAATACGTCAGCTAGAGCGGAAACGACGCGGCTGGGATGAACGTGATCAGCAGGGCGCCACGAATCAATTCCACATGGCCACCGCTGGATCGTATGAGCACGTAGTATTACTTATTATTGTTTGTGTCCTTTTTCCTCTAAAAAGCGGAGAGATGAAGAATCCGGAGGTTGTACCCGATAATTCCTTACACGCAGATGAATCATCGAGGGTTACATTCCATCTCTATGCTGTGTATGGGAGTTCAGATACACTGCTCCCACGGAGAGAAGGCAAAAAACGCTGCTGCTTTTACTACAGACCCTACCGGGATTACGTAGGCTAAGAATAACTTTAAGTTGAATTTGTATAGTTGGAACATGTATTGTACAGTGGTGGCTCATAGGAACCAGGAGTTACAACAAGCTGATTCATTGCGCTGGTAAGTCCTGTATCTGATCATTTGCCCGGCCGAGGGTCAGTCATTTCCCAGCATCCACACTCCTCTAGTTGTTTAGGGTACAGACTCACATTGACAGGTTATTTTATTTTTTACCATCATTGATTGTTTCACTGGAAACCCACTTGTGTCTCATGGAGTACGTCCAGATCAAACCCGAATTCTCCCATGAATTATACCGACATGCACGCGTGGTCAATAATTGGGGGATTATTTCACTGGGGGAAACGCAAGTATGGCCTCCGCTGAGCGTATAATGGGTATCTGTCACCGAAGCCTATAATGGCCTCACGACTGATCGTAATATAGTTGGGTAATCTGGTCTCCCGTAGCCTCTAATGGGCCTCCGTGAGCTTATATAGTTGGGATACTGTTCTCCCGTAGCCCTCAAGGCCTCCGCTGAGCGTATATAGTGGTATCTGTCTCGCAGCCTTAATGCCTCCGACTGGGTAGTATCTGTGGGTATCTGTCTCCCGCACCTTAATGCCTCCGATTGAGCGTATTATGTGGTATCTGTCTCCAACGCCTCTAAATGGCCTCCGCTGAGGTATATATGGGGTATCTGTCTCCGCTTACCTCTAATGGCCTCCGCTGAGCGTCTATATAGTGGGTATCTGTCTCCTGACTCTAACGGCCTCATCGCTGAGCGTAATAGTGGGTGATGTCTCAACGCAGCCTCTAATGGCCTCCGTTGAGCGTACTAGTAGGGTTATCTGTGCTCCTGCAGCCTCTAATGGCCCCGCTGACGTGATATATTGGTATCTGTCTCGCGTAGCCCTAATGGCCTCCGACTGAGCGTATTAGTGGTATCTGTCTCCCAACAGCTCTATGGCTCCGCTGAGCGTATTAGATAGTGGGTATCTGTCTCCACGCAGCCCTAGGAGGCACTGCCGCTGAGCGTATATAGGTGGGTATCTGTTCACGCAGCCCTAATATGGCTCCGTGAGCGCTATATAGGGGTATCTGTCTCCATAGCCGCTAATGGCCTCCGCTGACGTATATAGTGGGGTATCTGGTCTCCCTAGGCCTCGATATGGGACTCGCTTGAGCGTATATTGTGGGATCTGTCCCTCCCGTCAGCCTCTAATGGCCTCCTCTGAGCTAGGGGGCGTCTCCCTCAGCCTAGCTAGTTGGTATCGGATCTTGTCTCCGGCAAGCCTTAAGGGCCTCCGCTGAGCGTTATATAGTGGGTATTGTCTCCAACAGCATCTCTAATGGCCTCCTGGAGCGTATATAGTGGGTATCTGTCTCCCCGCCTCTAATGGCTCCTCTGAGCGTATTATAGTGGTATATGTTCCCTGGGTCAGAGCTCTAATGGCCTCCCTGAGCGTATATAGTGGGTTCTGTCTCCGAGCTCTAATGGCCTCCGACTGAGAGTATATAGGGTATCTGTCTCACACACGCCTTCTAATGGCCTCACGCTGAGCTATATAGTGGGTATATGTCCCGTACCTCTAATGGCCTCCGGCTGAGCTTAATAGTGGGGTATGTCTCCCAAAGCCTCTAATGGCCTCGCTGAGCGTATATAGTGGGTACTGTCTCCCTAACCTCTATGTGCGCTTCCGAGCGTATATAGCTGGGGTATCTGTCTCCCAGCCTCAATGCAGCCCTCTACGTGGACTTCCACGCCCTAATCCTCCTTGAGCGTATATAGTCTGGTATCTGCTCCTCCCACAGCCTCTAATGGCCTCCGTCTGAGGCGTATATAGTGGGTATCTGTTCCCATAGCCTCAATGGCCGATCCCCGCTGAGCGTGAATAGTGGGTACTTGTCTCCATAGTCTCTCATGGCTCCGCTGAGCTTATATAGGGGGTATCTGGTCCTCCCCCAGTCCTCTAATGGCCTCTGCCTGAGCGATAGAGTGGGTATCGTATTCCCGTACCTCTAATGGCCTCCGCTGAGCGTATATAGTGGGTATCTGTCTCCCGCGCCTCTACTGGCCTGCCGCTCCTGGAGACGAGTATATTAGTGGGTATCTGTACCCCAGCCGCTAATGGCCTCCGCTGACGGCGTATATAGTGGGTATCTGTTTCCTCATCGCCTCTATGGACACGCTGAGCGTATATAGTGTGGTATCTGTCTCACGCGCTACTCTAATGGCATCCTGCGAGTCGTATATAGTGGTTACTGTCTCCCGAATCCTATATGGGCCTACCGCTGAGCGTATATAGTGGGTATATGTATCCACAGCCTCTAATGGCCTCCGCTGAGGCGTTATATAGTGGGGGTATCTGTCCCCAAGCCTCTAATGGCCTCCGACTGAGGTTATATAGTGGGTTATCTGTCTCCAGTAGCCTCTAATGGACCTCGACTGAGGTTATATATGGTTCCTGTCTCCCCAGTAAGCCTCTAATGGCCTCCAGCATTGGACTCCAGCTTATGCTATACGAGATAGTAGGGTATCTGTCTCCAGTTAGTCGCTACTATATGTGGGTATCTGTCTCCACAGCCTAAGTCTGGGTCTATAGTCGGTATGTGCGTGCAATGCGTCTGCACGATCTTCTATATTGCGAGTATCTGTCCCGCTCCTTAGGCCTCCGCTGAGGTCATATAGTCGAGGTATCTGGCTCCCCACAGCCTCTAATGGGCCTCTAGCCTGACGTATATAGTGGTATCTGTCTCCGTAGCCTGGTCTCGCGAGGCAAATTGGGCTGTCCAGTCAATGATAGACCTCTGCTTAGGCGGAATAGTGGGGTACTCTGTCCGCAGGCTATCCTGGGCTCTCACGTGACGTATAGTAGTGGGTGTTCTCCGAGCGTAACTTCTCTTTAGAGGAACACCAATGATACCTTGGTGGACTGCTTGCTCTTGTCATCCAGGTATTCCTGCTGATGTTGTAATTATTTATAAGGGGTTGTCTAGGGGTCACCATAGAATACTTAAAGGGCAGGAAGCAGCACGATTCGACAACATCCTAGGTCTAAAACTAGGACCCCCATTAGTGAGTATTATGTATGCGGGTGAATAGGTGACATTACGGGATTCGGAGGACCTGGTCGCGTGCGTTGTAGGTCCCGCTCAGAGTGTTGCTGTAATGGGGTGGAGAAACAGGATTGAGGGAAGTAGGCTCAAGGATATGAGATGCTGAAGAGAAACAACGTGGTTACATGTGTGGATTATAGAATTATTATTTCTGATTATTGTGATAAAGATCACAGTGGTTCCCAGAATGCTGTGTTCTTCTGGTGGCGGTGCTGTTTCAGTGACAGTCCATCCGTTACGTGTCCCACGGCTCCGCAGGTGAAAGCACCTCTCTCCTCGCAGCTCCCGCTCCCCTCTTTGTTGTCCTTCTCATCGGTCTTTCTCCCATTCTTTTCTTCTTTAACTGGAGATTGTGAACATTTGCAGGTAAACGCTCCATACCAATGCGCCCTCTTTTTAAAAAAATATTCTACAGACTATGATCCTAGGTCTATAACGACAACGACAACTGGACAGTCTGAAGATTTCAGGCTTACTTTCCTTGCTCAGCACCTGTCCTATGGAGGATAACATCACTTATACCGTCCCGGAGGCCATACACGCTGCATAGCCGTTCCCCCGCACCCCCCCCTGTAATGGCGGCTGCTGGATGATATAGTACAGATGCCACACCTGCGTATGTGTTCAGATGTGTTATTGACAGACGTGAGGACCAGAGATCTTATTCGTATTTGTTCTTGTTTGCTTCCTATTACACGGAGATGGTCTTCCCTATCTATACTGGTGCAGGAGTAGGTATGCTGATGCTGGTAGGTCGCACAGTATAGCGCAACACGGTGCGTGGTCTGTAGTACCTGTTTCACCACTACACACAGATAGGGTGCTGTCCGGTCCATCCTATGGATAATTGCATGATTCCTGAATGGGAGATCGTGAATAAGGGCTGAGCACCGCGTGTCGCGTATAATTACGCGCCTCTTACCTACTGCGTTGGGACAATCCTTCATATACGTGGACAGAGTATCCCCAAAAGGAAAGCGGCAAGCGAACCTATCGTTGGGAGGGCCAGATTCTCCCATATGTCAGGATTGTAGAGTCAAAAAACATCCCTGAAAAAAAAAAAGCCAATTCAAGTCACGTTCCAAGTTCTGAGTAGGCGAGCACAGAGATGATCAGTGTCATCGTGAAGCATGGGGGCAGATGATACATGTGGGGACCCAAGCGTCTTCCTTTCCTTATTCTGACGGATTGGGGGGAATGGCTGCAGAAACTGAGGCTTTGAGTTATCTATATGTCTCCGGAGTAGACAGTGACCTTCTCGCTTTATAAATCTTCCACGCAATCCATGCGGTATATCCGGGACACCCACATCCAGGTCCCGGGGATGATGATAATTCTCATCACGTTGGCCCACGGAGGATCAGCACATGTAGCCAGGGCGGATCTGGGTCGTTGTAAAGTATAAGAAGAGTCCACTCTCCCCGTGAGTTATTCAGGGACGGGTTCGATGTCTTCTCGTGTGGGTGCACAATACTGGATATCAACTCAGGTTAGGGCTTGGACACACCACCCCTCCAGTTATCGGAGACCTCACGGCAAGTTCCACATAAAAATAACCAGGAGCTCCTGACTTCTTCAGTCTAGCCGCGGGTCTTGTATACCGGGATGTGCCGACCGCTATTCGGAGTTCTGTAGGAAACAACAAGTTTTCTGGGATGGCGGGCCGCATCTGAGGGGCCTCTCGCAACCGCTCCTCCTGTCAGTGCTGGTTCTCCTCCTGTCAGTGCTGGTTCTCCTCCTGTCAGTGCTGGTTCTCCTGTTATCCGCTCGTCTTTGTGTGTCACATGCTCCGCTCTCTCTGTACAACTCTTTGGCTTCTCTGCTCAGGGCTGAGGTCTTGTCCGCCGCGCTCGTTTAGATACATAGCGTGAACATGTTGTGGGGATAATCTCACATCCCGCAGTGGTCGAGGTTATTTTCAGGAGACTGTCGGCTTTTTATCCATAGGACCCTTGAGTAGTCCTAGGGGAGAGACGTTTTATTTTATTATAACCTTTGGTGCCGCGTCCTCAGACGACACTTCCTTTTCAAATAGATATTCCCGTACGTTTTTCAGGATCTTTCCGTTCTTTTTTAATCAGCGCCTCAATATTTGAGTACAGGAATAATTTCTCACAAAGGCCCCGAAACATGTGGTCCTGGATAGACAATCCCATCGTCGCTCTCAGGAATCCGCATCTTCTGGCCTACAAAAAGGTTTCCCAGAATCGTCATCGCCGTCCACACAGCTGGAGGTATTGGCACCCGGGAGGCAGACGTCCGGGGCTCGTTAGGTGTTAGTTTGGAGAATCTTCAGTAACCACCTTCTCCGTGCATTTTTATTTTTTTAGTGGGATCATAACCATTTTTACCCATGGTCTCCCATAGAGGGGGGACAGACCAGACCAGGGGTTTCAGCAGGATCCACGGGTCGAGACGAGGAATAACAGTATTTCACTCAAACCAACTTGCCTACATACCAGCTACGGGGAGACTGGCTCCGCCCCCTCCTCTGGCGCGCCAATCATCTCCCCTTAGCCAACAAACTGATGGGGAGGCATAATGGAGGTACCCTGCCCCCCGATCTCCACTAGTCCTGGCACTGATGGGCAAGTCGTCCAGGTATGGGACCACTACCAAACCATCGGTCCTCAAAAAGGCCCCACTTCTGTTAGACTCTTGGGGCTGATGACGCCCCAAATGGAAGGGCCTTGGGCTGGAAACACTGTTAGTCTTCGGGAGAGGTAATGACGAGTCTCGGGAATGTTTGTGATGGAAGGTATATTATCTATAAGGTATTTATCTATAGCGCACAGCAACGCCCCAGATGGATGAAGGTTGCTGCCGGTTTCACCGTCTCCATCTTGAGTCTCCTATCGAGTAGAAGCTTGTTTAACCCTTTCAGATTTATCATTTGGCTTCTTGATCAGAAAAAGGAGAGAAATGTCCTTTCCCCCGATTTGCTTAGTAATTTTTGGACTTCCTGAAAAAGATAATAGGAATAATTCCTGGGAGGAACAAGTCTGAATGTTGGGAGGTTGGATGTGATCTGGGTCCACTGGGTGTAGTCACCTGGAGGCGAGCAGGAATCCTCCACCTTTGGGATAACTCCATGGACTCTGTATCCCCTTCTTGTCTCTGCTTCTTCTGGTAGAGGCATCTCGAGTCCATTCTTACAGAGGCAGGAGGCTCCGTATCCAGAGAATCTGTAAGGGATGAGGATCATCGGAGGCTGGAGCATAGAGTCCGGCCCTTTCTGTGGAGGTTCGGATTATCTGATTGCAGCTATAAAGGAAGAAACTTCTCCTTTGATAAAAAATGGGAATTATTCTCACCGTTAATTCGTTTTCCATTCGTCCACCATGACGGCCCCACTTGGAGGATGACCCCTTGACCTCTATAGGGACAGGAAGCAGAGAAGTTAAATACCCACCCCCTGCATCCACACTCCAGTGACTACCAAATTACTACACCGGCAGCGGATGCAACTCATTTATTGCATGTATAAATCACACAATTAATCCGTGAAGTACAGAAACAATGTACATGGGTCGTCATGGTGGACTAATGGAAACCGAATTAACGGTGAGAATAATTCCCATTTTCCATTGCGTCCCCCATGACGGCCCCACTTGGAGACATAACAAATTATATTTCAGGGAGGGACAACAGCTTGTAGTACTTTTCTATCAAAAGCGAGTTCTTTTGTGTTCTGTAGGTCTAACCTATAGTGTCAAATGGCTAGACCATGTAGCGGCCCTACAAATCTCATTTCTGGAGGCCCCTCTTTTCTCAGCCCATGAGGTGGCCGTGGCCCGTGTGGAAGGTGCTCCAATTGTCTCAGACTTATTCTGGGCTGCGTAAGCATCTTTAATAACAGTCTTGCTCCATCTCGCTAGAGTGGATTTTGAAGCTTTTATCCCTTTATTCTTTAGTCTTTCCGCCATGGTTGTGTTGCTTCCAGGTAAAGAGAAGGATTCTCCTGACATCTAGCGAGTGCCATTCTCTTTCTTTTGTGGATTTCGACAAAATGTAGGCAGAATAATCTCCTGGCTTAGATAAAAGCTTGAGGAAACCTTTGGGATAAAATTGTTATCAATGTTACTCTGTCTTGAGATATTTTTAGGTAGGGTTCTTTGATGGACAATGCCTGGATCTCCCCCAAACGTCTGGCCGATGTTATGGCGATAAGAAAGGTCAACTTTAATGTTAATTCTCTAAGGGCTCAGACGGAGGACCAGTTAGATAATTTAAGACAATAGATAAGTCCCAGTTAGGGACGGCTTTTTTTATGGTAGGTTTAAGTCTAGAAGCAGCTTTTATAAACCTCCTTACCCATTGATGCTCTGCCAGAGGACTATCAAAAAACGCACTCAATGCGGATATCTGGGCCTTCAGGGAGCTGGTTTTCAGGCCTTTGTGGAAACCTGCCTGGAGAAAATCCAAAACCTGAGAGATATTAGGAGAGCTCTGGTTAGGAACCTTGGGTCCACAAAATGAAACAAATTTATTCCAAATGCGGGAATAAGTTGCATGAGTGACAGGTTTCCGACTTGCCTTTAGGGTCGATATGACTTTGAGACGAGCCTTTGATTCTTAGTAATTCCCCTTCAGGATCCAAGCTGACGACTGGAGAGCCTGGGGATTAGGGTGCAGTACTGGTCCTGTACGAGGAGGAAGGTGAAGCGCTTCTTCCAGGGCTAGCCTCCTGAGGGATGGAAACCTTTCCTTCTTTGGCCAGATGGGCACCACTAGAATTACTTTTCCTCTCTCTCTTTGGATCTTCTGTACCACTTTTGGAATTACCAGGACTGGTGGAAAGGCGTACATTAGTGCAGTGATTTTCAACCTGTGTGCCGCGGGGAAGACATCAAGGGTAAGTATATAAGGTTATTATTTGTATAGGGAAGGCAGCTAGGGTCTATTTTTTATTAGTAAAGGGAGGCCTCTAGGGCCTTTTAATTAGTTAAGGGGGGCCTCTAGGGCCTTT
>WNYA01000425.1:10596-99410 GCA_019512145.1 Engystomops pustulosus | reverse complement strand
TTGTCTCAGGTCTTTTCGCCGTGGCCGTGTGGAATGTGCTCTGATTGTCTCAGGTCTTTTCGCCGTGGCCGTGTGGAATGTGCTCTGATTGTCTCAGGTCTTTTCGCCGTGGCCGTGTGGAATTGTCTCAGGTCTTTTCGCCGTGGCCGTGTGGAATGTGCTCTGATTGCCTCAGGTCTTTTCGCCGTGGCTGTGTAGAATGTGCTCTGATTGTCTCAGGTCTTTTCGCCGTGGCTGTGTAGAATGTGCTCTGATTGTCTCAGGTGTAGACATATTCTGGGCTGCCTAAGCATCTTTAATAACAGCCTTGATCCATCTCGCTAGAGTGGACTTTGAAGCTTTTATCCCTTTATTCTTTAGTCTTTTCGCCATGGTTGTGTTGCTTCCAGGTAAAGGGAAGGATTCTCCTGACATCTAGGGAGCGCCATTCTCTTTCTTTTGTGGATTTCGACAAAATGTAGGCAGAATAATCTCCTGGCTTAGATGGAAACTTGAGGAAACCTTTGGGATAAGATTGTTATCAATGTTACTCTGTCTTCAGATACTTTTAGGTAGGGTTCTTTGATGGACAATGCCTGGATCTCCCCCAAACGTCTGGCCGATGTTATGGCGATAAGAAAGGTCAACTTTAATGTTAATTCTCTAAGGGCTCAGATGGAGGACCAGTTAGATAATTTAAGACAATAGATAAGTCCCAGTTAGGGACGGCTTTTTTTATGGTAGGTTTAAGTTTAGAAGCAGCTTTTGTAAACCTCCTTACCCATTGATGCTCTGCCAGAGGACTATCAAAAAACGCACTCAATGCCGATATCTGGACCTTCAGGGAGCTGGTTTTCAGGCCTTTGTCGAAACCTGCCTGGAGAAAATCCAAAACCTGAGAGATATTAGGAGAGCGGTGAAGGTGCGCTCTCTGGAGTATGAGAGACTGGGCACGGGGAGGGCCTCTCTCCTTAGTGTCTCTTAGTCTGTCCTTTCCCTCCTGGTGAAGGTGCGCTCTCTGGAGTATGAGAGGCTGGGCACGGGGAGGGCCTCTCTCCTTAGTGTCCCTTAGTCTGTCCTCTCCCCTCCTGGTGAAGGTGCGCTCTCTGGAGTATGAGAGGCTGGGCACGGGGAGGGCTTCTTTGGAGGGGGTTCTCCTTTAGTGTCCCTTAGTCTGTCCTCTCCTCTCCTGGTGTTGGGCTGGTGCTGCACAGTAGATTTTTGTTTTGTGTTCTTAGTATATAGAGATGTAGGGGCTTGGAGGCGCCGAACCTGGGCTTTATGTGGTTTGGATTGATGGGTTGTGGTATGTAGTGTTTATTCTTTTTGGTGTATTTTAAGTTATTGTTTTTTGTGTGAATGGGGCTGGACCAGCAGGTAAGTAATTGTATCTATTGTATATGATGTTTGGTTTGTGTTATATTTTATACTTTATATTTTAATAAAAGCTCTACAGGTAGGTCTGTGAGAGCCAGAAATCTTACTTGTTTGTAGACCTACATCTCCACAGCGGCACCACAGGAGGATTCCCCCACTCCCAGGGACAGGAAACAAAGGACTGGAACCCTCACAAACCACCAACTTTTTTTTTTTCTTGTCCCTCAGGATGGACGGAACCTAAAGGCTTGTCGGACAAGGTAATATCTACTTTGGAGAGTTTTCCTCAATTTTACTAAGGACAGAGGGACCAATCATCTGCTCCAGATATTAGTTTAATATTGGACTTTCTTCAAAGTGGTCTACACAAGGGGCTTAGAGTATTGACCCTTAAAATGCAGGTGGCAGCCTTCAGGGCCTTTTTAGACTTCAGGGTGGCACAGTTTTCCATAGTTAACAGACTCCTTAATGGAGCCTCTAGGTTACGTGCCATTAGTTCTCCCTCTGTTCCTCCCTGGGCTTATTACCTGTTTTGACAGGTCCTCCTTTTGAGCTTCTCCAAGACTCATCTCTTCGGAACCTTTCCCTTAAATTGGTCTTTCTTTTAGAAGACTGCCCTCTTTTTCACCTAAGGTGATTTCCGCTTGTCATTGTCAACTTCAGATTTTCCTCCCTTCTTTGTGTCCCAATCCTTCTTGTGTCACAGTTTCATTCCTGGGATGTATGTAGGTCAATCCCCATTTATGTGCAGAAAACTAACCAGTTTAGGGCCACTGAATGTCTTCTTGTCCTATTATCTGCTAGTAAGGTGACAATAGCTCGATGGAGCAGAAGTACCATTGCTTCCTGTTACCAGATCAAAGATTTACTGGTTCCACTGGGGCACAAGGCCTATTCCACGCGGAATCAAGGGTGGCTACCTGCGTATTCCTACTACCTTTTTTCGACATTATCAATTGGACATTTCTTCTGCTCACAACCTATCATTTGGTAAACTGTGATGTCTCCAGTTCCTCCCCCCCTAGGAATTATCAACATCCCCCACCAGGGCCTAGCCTTTCTTCGGGTGGCTGGAGGCAGCCGGGGCCCAGGATATCGGAGTGGCTGGCTTATGCAGCATTGGGCACACTATGGTCACAGTGCTGTGTGTTGGGACCAGAGGACGGGCCTACAGACTGGCAGGTCTCCAGCAGGTGGTGTGTAATAAAAATAGAGGGAGAGGCTGATGAAGGAGGTTTCTCCCTGGGGTAACTTCTGAGTTGTATATAGAAATCCCTAGCTGATGGAGAATGGGGAGCCCCTGATGGTGAAGCAGTCGGATCCAGGGATCACATGGAGGGGCGTTGTGCAAATCAACTCAGTTCTTTATTTGAACATCAACAGCAGGTTGAGTAGGCTTTGCTTCCTGGTAGTGTGACACTGGCTTCTGCAGCACAGGTAGGTGCTACACTCAGCCCAGGTGCTTCCGCCCACAAGGGGTGTTATACTTCCATAGTGAGGTCGCAGCACTCCCCAATCAGCTTCCAGCTTGCTTTACAATAATAACACAGCATATTATTGGTTATAGACAATATATACATTAACTCTTTTATTCCAGCTGAAATTACAGTTGTATTAAAATTGTTTGGTTGCATCCTGAATTAAGGTTCTCTGAAACTAAACTGGTGCGTTGTGAGGAGGGGCTGCATTTAAAGAGAACCCGTCAAGCAAAATAACCCCCTAAACTAAATATATTTTCATAAACTGCCATTAGAGAGCATTGCCTCTATCCCTTCATTGTCCCTCTACATGCCTGTAAACCTAAGCAATGAGGTCCTAAAGCTGTATGCAAATGACCTGTGAAATGTCCAATGAAGCATTAGCATATTCAAGTTGTCCACTCTATTCATGAGTGGGAGGCACAGCCACACCCCCAGTGCATGACTGACAGCCTGTATAATGATGTGAGGCTGTATAATGATGTGCTTCCTGGTGCTGGCGCCCCCTGCAGCCTGTGTGTGTATGAGATACTCCTATACATATGACTGACAGCCTGCATAATGATGTGAGGCTGCATAATGATGTGCTTCCTGGTGCTGGCGTTCCTGCAGCCTGTGTGTGTATGAGATACTCCTATACATATGACTGACAGCCTGTATAATGATGTGAGGCTGTATAATGATGTGCTTCCTGGTGCTGGCGCCTAATTAGTTAAGGGGGGCCTCTAGGGCCTTTTAATTAGTTAAGGGGGTCCTCTAGGGCCTTTTAATTAGTTAAGGGGGGCCTCTAGGGCCTTTTA
Organism: Engystomops pustulosus; assembly: GCA_019512145.1. Taxonomy (NCBI): domain Eukaryota; kingdom Metazoa; phylum Chordata; class Amphibia; order Anura; family Leptodactylidae; genus Engystomops; species Engystomops pustulosus. Next base: position 95,776 of record WNYA01000425.1, on the reverse strand, counting down.
ATTAGTTAAGGGGGGCCTCTAGGGCCTTTTAATTAGTTAAGGGGGGCCTCTAGGGCCTTTTAATTAGTTAAGGGAGGCCTCTAGGGCCTTTTAATTAGTTAAGGGGGGCCTCTAGGGCCTTTTAATTAGTAGAGGGGGGCCTCTAGGGCCTTTTAAGTAGTTAAGGGGGGCCTCTAGTTGTGCTTGGATACATGCTGTCAGTTGTCCTAATAGCCTCATTACATTTCTTATGGAACAATCGCGTTTCTTCCGGAATAATTCCACTTCCTGAACAATTTTCAACCTTTTCTCCTGTGGGAGGAAGGACATCTGGAGTGATGAGTTCAGAGAGACGCCCAAAAATGTAGTGATCCTGCTGGGTTCCAGGTTTGACTTTTTCCAATTTATGATCCAGCCTAGTTGTCTGAGGATGGTAATCGTAAAATCCCTGTGTCGGATTAGCTCCTGTTCGGATCCTGCTACAAACAACAGATAGTCATAATTCATCTTCCTTGTTCTTAAGAAGGCCACCACTTCGATAATAATTTTTGAAAACCTCCTCAGAGCTGACGATATTCCGAAGGGCAGCGCCTTGTACTGGAACTGGTGTATCCGACCTTCTGGGTTGAGAACCGCAATCCTGAGGAACTTCTGGGACGTTTTGTATATTGGATGTGATAATAGGCATCCTGTAAGTCGATGGTACACATGAATGCCCCCAGAGGGATCTGCGTCATTGCTGAACTTACAGTCTCCATTTTGAACTTCCTGTATAGGATGTACTGATTTAGCCCTTAAGGTTGCTTATCATCCTGAAAGACCCGTTGGGTTTTCTTATTAAGAATAATGGGGAGTAATGACCTTCTCCTATCTGCGAGACTGGAACAGGGATGATGACATCTAGGTGTAGTCATTTCTGTATTTCTGTCCACAGCTGCAGGGTAAGTTCTGGTGATGGCTGGAGGAAGAGACGTTATCTCCAGCCTGTAACCGTGCTAGAATCCAGGGGTTCCGAGTGATATCTGTCCACTGCTGGTAAAACTTTAAGAGTCTTCCCCCCACTCTGAATGATGGGGTGGTGTTGCTGGAGCCAAGGAGGAAGCCCCTTCCTCTCCCCCCTTTGGGGTAACTCCATTTCTCCTGCTTTCCTTTCCCTCTGTAAGGGAATTTCTTCTCTTTCGGGTCCCGAAAGGGCTGTTTCTTCTGACCCACTTTTGCTTCAGGAAAGCCTTTTTTCCTATCAGCTGCCTTTTCGAGGATGGCGTCCAACTCGTGTCCGAAGAGGTACTCTCCTTGAAAAGATTTGGATGTGAAATCTCCCGTCCACTGTCTTAGCCCGAGCGTTCTTCTTGCTGAATTGGAAAGTGCCGCTTCCTTTGCGCTGAATCTTACACCCTCTGCTGCGGCGTCCGCGACAAAGGCAGCTGCGGATATTAGTATGGGCGTGGTTTCTAGGAGAATTTCTCTTGGAGTACAATCCTTGATATGGTTTTCTAGTTCAGACAACCAGAAAAACAGAGTACGAGACACCGATGTTGTGGCGCTATTAGACTTCAGATTCCACGTGGCCGATTCCCATGTTTTTTTTTCAGCAGACTGAAGATCTGCTTTCCGGTCCATGGGATCCTTTAGTTGGATAGCATCTTCAAAGGGAAGATTGGTCTTTTTTGCAATCTTTGTTACTGGGATATCCACTTTTGGAAAGGAATTCCAGATTTCCGATTCCTCCTCATCAATGGATAGACGATTTGTAAACTCTCTTGATAGAGATATTCTGTTTTCTGGATCTCTCCATTCCTCAAGCATTAGATCCTTCAGGGTTTTATTGATTGGAAAGACTTGTCTCTTTTTTGCTTTAAGAATCCCAAAAAGCTTGTTCTGGATCGATTTTGGCTCTTCAATCTTAAAGAGAACCCGTCATGCAAAATAACCCCCCTAAACTAAATAGATTTTCATAAACTGCCATTAGAGAGCATTGCCTCTATCCCTTCATTGTCCCTCTACATGCCTGTACACCTAAGCAATGAGGTCCTAAAGCTGTATGCAAATGACCTGTGAGATGTCCAATGAGTCATTAGCATATTCAAGCTGTCCAGCTTATTCATGAGTGGGAGGCACAGCCACACCCCCAGTGCATGACTGACAGCCTGTATAATGATGTGAGGCTGTATAATGATGTGCTTCCTGGTGCTGGCGCCCCCTGCAGCCTGTGTGTGTATGAGATACTCCTATACATATGACTGACAGCCTGTATAATGATGTGAGGCTGTATAATGATATCCTTCCTGGTGCTGGCGCCCCCTGCAGCCTGTGTGTGTATGAGATACTCCTATACATATGACTGACAGCCTGTATAATGATGTGAGGCTGTATAATGATGTGCTTCCTGGTGCTGGCGCCCCCTGCAGTCTGTGTGTGTGTATAGGAGAGATACAACAGCTCCAGGATGCAGCCATGTTATAGCAGAACATGTCAGGTACTTGTGTAGCTGATGTCTGTGTCTCACATGAGTATTAGGAGGATGCAGCATGTCAGCAGATACACTAACTATGCTTTACTATACATTACACACAGATATGAGCAGGGGGAGGAGAGGGGAGGGGGAACAGGGGAGACATCACTGCCTCTGACCATGTGACCAGTCTCATTTACATGATAAAAAATAGATGATTTTACAATAATTAATGTATGAAATGACTAGATAAAGGCTGGGATGGGTCCTTGTGAGCTGCTCCAACAGGTAGTGGTGACAGGACTAGTGGCAGAGACCTGATGACAGGTGTCCTTTAAGCGTGTCTCTCATGGCTTTCAATAGTGGTTCTAGGTCTTCCGACATGAACAAAGATCTGGATTCCATCTTAACAGCAGATGTGGATGGAGTCTAAATCTATCGAATCCTTGACTGACTCAGCTTCGGACTCTGATTGGTATTCTACCCTCTGCCTTTTTGATAAAGGCTCCTGGGGCAAGAGATTAGCTAAAGATGAGGCTAATGAACATTGCACCTCCCCCTTAATAAAGGTTCTCATTTCGTCCATGAATGATGTTTTCTCCTCTTATTAGGGGCCATCAGTACAGTCTTTGCAGACGGCTTTCTTATAGTCGTTAGAGAACTTGTTAAAGCACATATTGCATCGGCGGGAGGTGACTTTTCTTTTTCCTGCATCTTTTGGAGGCAAATCCTTCGGTTCTCTACGTTTCTCCTTCTCTTTCGGTTCCTACCAACAGAGGAGAATAGTATTACTATTAAACAGTAACATAAGTACTTGTGTATGTTAGGGTACAACCCGCAGTAACACATAGACACCCCGAAAGCACTCACAGGAGCCATAGGCGGGGGATCTATAGACACAGCCTCCATGGCGCAGGATTCAATACTGCCAATGGTTATATACAGCACCTATGTATATATGCGCATGTGTCCAATATCTGATATATATACGCAGGAGGTATATGGTACACACTTGCCTTTAGCACACAGCCTCGTGAGGTAAGTATGGCCCGGTATGTTAAGCCATCACAATGCATTGTACAGGGAGCGCCATTGTATAGGGATCTTACCACTGCTAAGGGTCACAAACGCTGAGTTCACCTAACGCATTAGACCTCAGATCACTGTGCGTCCCCGCTACATCTAAGTCTTACCGCTCCACGCGCCTGTTTCTGGACTCTGCGCCCGATTACCTCACTTCCGGTGCGCCACCGGAAGTTGTCACTGGGCGGGCACGCCGCCGCCATTTTGTTGAAGTCCGGGTGTCGTAAACCTCACAGGGTCGCGGCCCAAAATTCTGACAAGGGAAGGGTCGTATGCACCGATCGCTGTCCTGGACCAGAGGGGTAAGAGGAGGATCCCCGCGCCACACATGCTCCCCTCTCACTGTCCCTCTTGGATGGAAGGATCGGAGGAGAGATCTTCTCTACTACCTGCCCTGTGTAGGGACAGGAAGACACTGGAGTGTAGATGCAGGGGGTGGGTATTTAACTTCTCTGCTTCCTGTCCCTACAGAGGTCAAGGGGTCATCCTCCAAGTGGGGCCGTCATGGGGGACGCAATGGAAAATTTGCTTTTCATTCGTGAAGTTCTTCTCTTTCCGCTGGTTTCCGGTTTCTCATTTACGAGGGGTTGATTTCTTTTTCTCCCCTTCTTTATCCTGTTCTTTGCTTTCTCTTTATATATAATCAACTAAAGGAAAGAATGGAAATCTAGAATATGAAATATACTTTATTTAATCATAACAGAAAAGACAAGCTACAGAATATGTAAAAACACTTAAAGCACTCGCTAAACGCGCCTGTCCGAGGTTTTGTTGTGACTTGCATCCATTCTTTAGTTGATTACATGTTGTGTTCGGGATGCGTGGACACTCATTTATTCACATTGGCAGTGCCTCTTCGTGGTTTTGTTGTGACTTTTACTTTCTCTCTAGATTCATAAGGGGGTCTATAACTATAGAGCCCCTGCGATAAAGGTTCACCATGAGGTAGATGGTTCCATAATACAATATATAATATGGGTAATAAGTATAATAAGACGCTGGACCTTGGTATCCGAGCAAATAGTCAGAAGCAGAGTCACCACCTGCGTTTTTAGGGGGTTTTTTTACTTACCAGACAGCGTCCTACCCATCCATATGTCATCACCCTCCGGAGCCGGACCATGTGACAAGGGAATTGACATGCGGCCGGATGTCTTTGAACTGTGCGGAGTCGCAGGCCGAGCCGGCAGCAGCCCCCATGATCGGCCAGGGAGGACGTGTGAGACCCCCAGCGAGGTCAGGGACTGGAGGGTAAGGGCTGGACCTGCATCCCCCCTGCTCCCCGTCCTGTGTAGGGACAGGAAGACACTGGAGTATGGATGCCGGGGAGAGGCATTTAACCTCCTTCCTATCCCCAGAGGTCAAGGGGTCATCCTCCAGGTGGGGCCACTAGGGAAAAATAAAGGTCAATCACAAGCTCTGCAGCCTTTAAAGGAACAGTCCAGTCACAGTCTGGGGGGAGAAAACATTGCATTGGAGTCCTGCACAAGGTGTCATTCAGGATGCGGTCACTGAGATTTGTTTCATTAAATTGATGTTAACGTTTCAAAAACTGTTCATTCATGCGTTCCTGGAATGTTAGCGCCAGTTTAATTTGGCAAATCTCTTCAGCTATTGCAGAGCGTTTTCCCAAGCATCCCACGTGTGTGCCCCCCAAATGCTGTAACCGGAGGGTCCCTGTAAATCTTCAAACACAAGGTTTATCAAGCCGTCTACACTACAATTCCCCCCCCCTCCCCCCCACTATGGAGGTTCAGGATCATACAGTAATGGGGGTGCATTTCCGTAACTAAATCACTTAACACACAGGGTTCAGAACATTAATTTACAGACGAATGTGTACACCCCCCAATACCATCAGATCTATGGGACTCCCGAGACATGGAGATACTGCTCAGGAGGTTTAGACAACTCCTTTAAGAAATAAATGGCTGTATTTGTAAAGTTGTCTTTAGTAATAAGGCCCCGGAATATCTGCGGAACGCACCCACAGACCTGGATCTGCACAGTCCAGCAGGAAACACTAGACGGCTCTATATCGTCCTGCTGGAGAGCTCGGGACGGATACAACTGTATGGCCTCCATCCCAGGCCTCCACCGAGCACAAGCTGCTGCCAATGTTCACCACTCCTCCTAATTTCAGGAGTGGGAGGAGCCAAACCATACACCGTATCCAACTGTATTAAGACACCGTGTAGCGTCTCCATTGTAAGGACAATTTAGGAATCCTCCAAACGGTTCTTTACAATGGACAACAAAAACGCAGTGACAACACGGCCGACACAAAGAACAAACGCAACATTGTATAACGTACGATCTACGGTTTTATTCTAACATTCATCTCTACCTTCTCCTTCCAGCTCCCTCATTGATCCAGAACGGACCCCATTTCCCAGTCTTATCCCAAGGACACCCCCACCTGAACTCCAGCTACATCCAGCAGAAGAAGTAAGACACCTCTGCGCGGGGGCCGCCGTTTTTAAAGACTCTGCTTCTAGGAGGCGCTAGAACCTTTAACCTGTAACATTTGTAAATATACGGCTTTAGTTGTCCTGGAATCATTCCTCCGAGTGGTGAGAACTTCTTTTATGTCATCGCCCCATTTTGAGGGGAACCTTCTGGCGTTCTATCAGATTAAATGTAAAAAAAAAAAAAAAGTCAAAAAAAAAAAATGTAAAAATTAAGATTTACATTTTTCCTTTTGCTGCTTCAACGCTCTATAAAATGTAAATATTTTAGTTGTAAACATGATGATTTTAAGGAAAAGGAAGGTCATTTTTTTTTAATAGTCCTGAGCGGGGCCAAAAAAAAAAAAAAAAAAAAAAAAAAAACACTTTCGAAAAAGTCAGTTTATTTTTGGTACCAGTTATTAAAAAAAGCTACCGTTTAATTGAGCTCCAGGTCCCATGAAGTGTAAAGAATTTCTTATTTTTTGATTATGGAAATCCAAAAACTGATTTGTTATTTGACAAATAATTTTATTAAAAACTGAAAAACAAAGAGCAATAAAGTGGTTAATCTTCACACACTGGGGCGCGGACGCTGGAGAATACCGTAGGGATCAGCTGGAGAGACGCGTGTTAGTAGCAGCAGGACTGAAATATGGATTTATACTCCAGGATTGTAGGAGGAGGAGAGTCCTCACACTGCTGTGCTCTGTGCAGGGAACTGCTTTTAATAGACGTCTACCACACGTTTGGTGGAATAATACTGCAAAACGCTCAAAACAAGAGGTGAGAAGCAAATCAGTGCGAGGACAGAATCAACAACCCTAGGATATAAATCCTTCACAGTTCTGTTACTCCATGATTACACACCTCTCCAGGGACAATATCTGGCTGCAGAGAGCACAGAGCATGGCAGTGTGAGGACACACCCCTAGTGCACTTGAAGAAGCTACAATTCTAGAATATAATGCATATTTCACAGTCCTGCTGCTACTAACAACACAAAAGAATGAATTACAAAGATAACTCAGCACTGGCTGCAGAGAGCCCCCACATCCCCAGTATTTCACAGCTCTGCTGCTACTCGCATACACATCTCTCCATGGACTGCAGTGATGCACGGTGGCCATGTCTGAGAAGGTCCTTCAGTGATTGGCTTAGGACAGGTCATCAGTATCCGACTGAGGATTTACCCACTGATCAGATACTGAGGACCCATCCTCAGCACAACCAGTACTAAAGTCTCAGAACCTCCATGGACTTTCTTAGACTCTGGAGAGGTCCGATGGATGCACAGACACCAGGACCGCCAAGACAATCCAGAAGAGGGAACAACAAAACATCCACAATAAGTCTCATTTCTACAGCCTTAAAATGTCTCTTATACAGAAGTTACAGAGCAGAGCTGTCAGGGTGGTCTACATGGCCCCGCCCACTGGAGGGAGGAAGGGGGGAGACAGGACTGAGCTGCTGAAAATCAATGACTTACGATGGCGTCTGCGTTTCCTTTCTTCACCATCAGACATGAAATACGCATGCGTACGCAAGCTCATTACACACGTGATACTGCCCATGTCAATTGCAACCGAGAGCACCCCCCCCCCCCCCCCACCCACCGCTGCAAGCCAAGAGTGGCCCCCCACCGTGCAACGCCAACCAAAGAGCTGGCCCCCCCCCCACCGTGCAAGCCCAGAGCTGGCGCCCCTCCCCCACGGCAAGCCAAAGAGTGGCCCCCCCCCCACCGTGCAGCCAAAAAGACTGGCCCCCCCCCCCACGTGCATGCTGCAGCCAAAGAGCTGGCCCCCACCCCACGTGCAAGCTACAAAGAGATGGCCCACCGCCACCCAACCGTGCCAAGCACAACAAAGTGCCCCACCCCCCCCCACCCACGTGGCAAGCCAAGAGCTGGCCCCGCCACCCACCGTGCAAGCCCAAGAGGCCCCCACCCACCTGCAGGCCAATGGCCCCCACGGCAGCAAGAGGGCCCCCCCCACCGCGGCAAGCCCAAGAGAGCCCCCCACCAGCGCAAGCCAAAGAGCGTCCCCCCACCAATGCAGCCAGAAGATGGCCACCCCCCACCAACGTGCTCAGCTCAAGAGTGGCCCTCCCCACACGTAAGCAGAGGCCACCCAAGGACGCTGGAGAGAGCCCCCCCCAGTGCAAGCCAACAAAGAGCGCCCCCCACACGTGCAAGCCAGACTGAGCCACCCCACCAGTGCAAGCCAAAAGCAAGAGCTGGCCCCCCACCGTGCAAGAAGCCCCAAGGCTGGCCCCCCCACCAAGTGCAGGCCAGAGAGCCCACCCCACCACGTGCCAGCCAGAGCACCCCCCACCACGTGCCAGCCAGGAGCCCACCATGCAGCCAAACCCCCCACCAAGTGCAAGCCAGGAGAGCTCCACCACCAGTGAAAGCCAGAGAGCCACACGCCCCGAGGCCCCCACCAGTGCAGCCAGAGGCCCCCCCACCACGTGCAGACAGAGGCCCCCACACGTAGCCAGGCCAGCGAGCCCACCACGTGCCAGCCAGAGAGCCCCACCACCACCGTGCATACCCCACACCCACCATGCCGGCCAGAGAACCCATGTTGTATCTACTGCACCTAAACAAACCCATGTCTCCTCATGATGGTGCACATACTATGTATTACCACTAGGTGCAGCTCAGACCCACTTAAGTGAATAGAGCAGAGATGCAATACCAAACACGGCCACTATACAACTTGCAGTGCTGTGTTTGTTCAGTCCTCAGTGAATAAGGCGAGAAGAGTGACGGGTAACAATAGAGAACATTTATTTTATTAAAAAAGTTGTTGACAAAACAAGTGACAGACCAGACGCCGCCGCGGGACTGCGACAGGAACATCCTCCCCAGAGAGACTACTATATACAAAGGCGCTGGGGACATTCATCACTCATTCCCACGTCTGCTTTTTTTGTGACTCTTCTTTGACCTACAAAGCAAAAAAAATAAAATACATGACAGTAAATGTTATCTGGGGTCCATGTGATGCCCCCCGGGGGTCTCCACAGTCACAGGAGAGCGACTGAGCATGTGCGTCCCCTAGTCCTCAGCACGTGGTGGACTCTGACCATGTATCCACATGACTTACCTCTCGGGAGATTTAGAGTGACTTCTGTGTCTGTGACTCCGGTGATGGCCTGTAAATAGAAGGATTTTTATCATGAAATTAACCCTTCCCCTACACAATTGTCCAGGAGAGAATATTAGGGGCCAATGCACACAAACCTCTCCAGTCGAGCCTCAGGAACCCCAGGAAATCCCAAAGGATCAATATCACTACATCCACCAGAATAAACCAGGGGCACTTACATGTGTTATCCCTGGCCCCTTCCTTCCAAAATCAACTTAAACTTATGCTGACGAGTCATAAATATTCTAGTGCCCTCGTGCCATAGCTTCACAACTGTTACACAGTGCAGGAGAAAATCTCCCCTCCAATTGTGATATCTCCTGGCGACAGCAGCACACAGCATGGAGGGGCTCTGGTAACACCCATTATAGACCTGGTGACTGGTCTCACTGCCTGGATTTAAGCAAAGCCACACATTTTATCAATCACATTATAGGGGATGAGCTGCAATACCAAACCCTGTACTTCATGAAACCCCATTAACCCAAGGGCTCCAGTTGCTGTGAACACCGGAGCGGCAGGTGCCCTCCAGTAGGAATATTCCTGGATCCACTTAATTTCCCACCTGGAGATTTGGATTTTGAGCGATGGCGCCTCTCTCGAGATCTGCTGCGGTGTCTCCTCGGGCTCTTGCTGCGGTGCCGCTCTCTGTGGGAGGGAGAGAAGATTTGCAGGTAAATTGAAGGTTTATGTGATAAATGTAGATTTTTTATTTAAATTTAAAGGGAAAATTTTAGACCCAGAGGCCGAACCTCTGATTCTGTAACAGTAAGAAGATTTTATGTCTCTCACCTTCTCCTCTTCGGGGAACGGCTTCTCCTGAAACAGAAAGATAACAGACTGAACATGAGAGGGAAAAAAAGACGTTCTAATCTCCCTGCAGCGCCCCCACAGGAGAAACAAAGCATTACATAGTTCTCAATGAAACTGTGCAAAGCGTAAAGAGATCATGCCTCACATCATGACCGCTCTCTGCTCTGGATAAAGGCTCCACAGTAAATCAAGACAGAGTCCTGAACAGCCCCTTTAATTGTGATGTCAGAGCAGATACCGAGAGACCATAGCGGACGACTACATCTAGTATTACCTTCTGGGAGATCGGCTGCGGCTCCTCCTGTAGCGCGGTGAAGGAGACCTACGGGGTCGGTCTAGGTCTCGGTAGTTTCGTCTGTGATGGTCTGGAGTAGGATCTCTGCCCTGTACACAAGAAGGTAAAAGAACATCTGATACTGATCACTGGAGACCCCCGGCGGCTGAGTACGGAGGAGGAACAGCGCCACCACAGGGATGCTTATAACACTATGAATCCACCACCTAATCCCACAAACCTTCTCTTCCTCATCATCTTCCTCCTCACTGGACTCAACGTCATCCATATCTTCTTCTAAAGCGCTGACCCGAGGATCCAGCTGCTCAGTTTCCTCCAGAACGTAGCGTTTCTAATGGGATAATGAGAGGGACAGTCAATTATGGGCTGTAAGCAAGGAAGTCATTTACTAAGCAGGACTTCCCAAAATATCTGCTTACACCCCATGCACAGAATAGGATCTTGAGAAACATGTGACCTAAGAAAGAATCTTTGTTTACTCTGTGTGAATAAGCCCCACACGGTATTGTACAACCTCTGCTCCCATTGCAAACAATAAAAGGAAATCCAAGAATTGCACCTTCCCCCAGACTCCACTCTGCGTGGCTTTCCCTCATGAATTTGCAAGTATAAGGGGCAGTAACGTTCTCAGTACAACCGCAGAAGAGAAATTTGAGGGGTTAAATGTTAGCAATGGTCATGGTGCCGGATAGTGCTCTGTCCACATTGCTGTCGGGGGTCACACTCTGCAGGTGAAAGTATAAATGAAGGCACCAATGGTAGGAATCCTTGAGCTGCCAACCCCCGGGGCGCCTTCCTCTGCACTGGTTGTGTTTAGTGACTGCCGGGTTGCAGCAGCACTGTTCATCTCCGTGTTCCCTGTGGACAGGTCAGTAAGTAGCTCAAGTAATTAACTTACCTGTAAGCGAGGTAATATGACGTCACAGACCCGCTCACTATGGAGAAGCTCATCTATGAATTCATCCACATGCATCAGCTCAAACTCTAGGAGATAAAATACAAGATTATTCTAATGCATTTCTGTCTCCACTAGGGGGAGCCAAGCGTATACTGCGTGTTCTGTCTGGAACCTGCAGCCTGATCCATGATAAACTAAACGCTGCATTTCCATTCAGTTCCGGTTATCGCTGCAGGCGCGATGTGAAAGGACCCACCTCCTTCGCGGTTCTGAGTCTTGATTTTGCGGTAATCGTTGTACAGCGGCTCCAGGTATTTGTAGCAGTCGGTGGCCGTACCGGTCAGCCTCATGTAGAGCGCCCCCAATGCACGCACGTACCTGAAAGAGGGGGAAGGGTTCAGGAAGAAGATCAGTGACTGCAGGTAACATCCAATACATTTATGTTTAATGAAATCCGCCTGTTGTACAATCTGAGGGCAGCAGGAGGAGGAGGGGGTCATCACCCACCGAACAGAGACGCTGCGAGTCCAGCTCCCCCGCCATGCAGAGCGCCCCCCCCCTTACATAGTGATAGCTCGATGTCCTGCACCTCCCACCGCTCCCTCAGCATGAAGAGCACCCCCTCCGCTATATTAATGGAAAGTCGAGTCTGCCAGACCTCCCCCCCTACCCCCCGCCATGCAAGCCCCCCCCCCACTACATAATGATAAGCTTGAGCAGTCTGCACCTCCCCCCTACCCCTACCATGCAGACGGCCCTCCTCCCCTTACATAATGAAAAAGTCCTATCCTCGCACCTCACCCCTACCCACCATGAGAACGCCCCCTTACATAATGATAAGCTCGAGTCCTGCACCTCCCCCCTCCCTCAGCATGCAGAGCACCCCCTTACATTAATGAAAGTCGGTACCTGCACCTCCCCCGACCCCATCATGCAGAACGTCCCGCCCTTAACTAACAGAAAGTCAAGTCCTGCCACCTCCCCCTCCCCCACCCATTGGCAGAGCGCCCCTTACATAATGAAAGCTCTAGTCCTGCACACTATTCCCTTCCCCCCTACCCCACCATGCAGAGCGCCCCCCCTTCCATAATGAAAAGCTCGAGCCTAGCACCTACCCCCCTCCCCCACCATGTCGAGCCCCACCCCCCCCCCCTTTACATTGATGCGAAATCGAGTCCTGCCCCCACCATGCAGAGCCCCCCCCCTTGCATAATGATAAGCTCGATCTGCAACCCCTCCCCCCTACCCCCACCATGCAGACGCGCCCCCTTACATAACATAGCTGCAAGTTCCTGCAACTCCCCCTCCCCCCCCACCATGCAGAGCGCCCCCCCCCTTACATAATGAAACTCGAGTCCATGCCCTCCACATGCAGAGCGCCCCCACCCCCCTAACATAATGATAACGCTGCGATCCGTGCACCTCCCCTCACCTCAGCATTACAGAGCACCCCCTTACATAATTGAAAGCTCGAGTCCTCCTGCCCTCCCCCCACGACCCAGACAGCAAGCCCCCTTACCTATAACGATAAGCTCAAGTCCTGCACCTCCCCCCCATCCCCCACAATGCAGATCGCGCGCCCCCCCCCCTTACATAATGAAAAGTCTCTAAGTCGGCACCTCCCCCCTACCCCACCATGCAGAGCAGCACCCCCTTCCATAAATGAAAAGCTTCGAGTCTGCACTCCCCCCTCCCCCACCATGCAAGAGCGCCCCCCCCTTACCATAATGGAAAGATCGAGTCTGCCCCACCAGTGCGCGCGCCCCCCCCCCCCTTACAAATGAAAAGCTCTACAGTCCTGCACCTCCCCCCCATCCACCACCATGCAGATTGCCCCCCCTTACATAAGGAAAAGCTCAGTGCCTGCAACTCCCCCTTCCCCACCACCTGCAGAGCGCCCCCTTGACATAAGAAAAGCTCTAGTCCCACCTCCCCCACCCTACCACCCCAGCAGACGCGCCACCTTACATAACGATAAGCTCCAGTCCTGCCTCCTATCCCGCATCCCCCACCGATGGCAAGCGCCCCCCCCTTCATAAATGAAAAGCTCGCAGTCCGCACCTCCCCCCTCCCGCCCCCTGCAAGAGCGACCCCGCCGCCCCTTACATACTGGAAAGCCGAGTCCTGCCCCCCCACCCATGCAGACGCCCCCCCCTCCCCCCCTACATAATGGAAAGCTCGGTCTGCCCGCCACCAATGCAGAGCGCCCCCCCCCCCCCACCTTACATAATGATAAGCCTCGAGTCCTGACCTCCCCCCCCCTCCATGCAGAGTCACCCCCTTACCAAAGGGAAGCTCGAGTCCTCGCACTCCCCTACCCCACCTGCAGAGCGCCCCCCCCTATATAATGGAAGTCGAGTCAGCACCTCCCCCCCTCCCCCCATGCAGAGCCCCCCCCCTTATATAATGAAAGCTCGAGTCTCGACCTCACTACCCCACCATGCGAGTGCCCCCCTTACATAATGAAAAAGCTCTAGTTTTTTTTCCTGCACCTCCCCCCTACCCCACCAGCAGAGCGCCCCCCCCTTATATAATGGAAAGCTCGAGTCCTGCACCTCCCCCCTACCCCACCATGCAGAGTGCCCCCCTTACATAATGAAAAGCTTAGTCTGCACCTCCCCCCTACCCCACCATGCAGAGCGCCCCCTTACATAATGGAAAGCTCGAGTCCTGCACCTCCCCGCTCCCCCACCATGCAGAGCGCCCCCCCCCCCTTACATAATGAAAAGCTCTAGTCCTGCACCTCCCCCCCTCCCCCACCATGCAGAGCGCCCCCTTACATAATGAAAAGCTCAAGTCCTGCACCTCCCCCCTCCCCTCCAGTCACTCACTTGAAGTCTTCGTTCTTTATAAACTCCACGATGATGTCTTTCTCCGGTTGGATTTGCAGCATCTTTAGGGCCAGACACAGGAAAGGAGTGGGTTTGATGTTCCCTCCAAAAACGCCTCCGATAAATTTCAGCTCCATGGCCTTGTCCACCACCAGCTCCGCTGTAAGACAAGACGTCTGTGAGATCCGTGCCGCGTCCAGAGACAATGGGGCCACCATCCTGATCCAGTCTCACACGGGATCCCCTCCGGCGGAGTTGCAGGCCACATCGTGCTATAACCTAAGATCTCCGTTATCCGGTCAGCGCTCGGGATCCTCGGAGTAAGGAGCGTTTAACCCTTACACCAGCGAGATTCAACGTCCCAAAACCCTGCGTTCAGCCGCACATGAGCCCAGAACGCGTCTAGTCCTGCGGCAGGTCCAGGAAATCTATGGAATACCATTCCCACACCTTGTGCGAGGCCACAGCGACGGTCTGCCCGTTCACATGAGCAATTATCACCTCAGCTGCTGTAATGACATGTAAATGCACCATGTGAACGCGCGCTGAGGGTTTCTCTACCGCTGACGCTTACATTGGCCCCTCGGGTTATGCACGGAGGGCCCCGCTCTATGCACAAGGCTCCAGCCAGGGCCCCACCATACACTGAACGGGTGCTCGCCCCCAGCAGATCAGAGCCGGCTCCAGGGCTCAGACAACACAACACGAATGACCTGCGCCAAGAAGACGCCATCCAGCCCCCCAAAACATCCCAAATAACGCCCTGCACAGCTTCCAGGCGCAAATCCTGTCAGAAAATGTGCAGCACATGTACGAGGTTATAACCACAGCCATTCAGTGCTGGGAAAGCTGGGGTAGACCTTCACCATATACTGAGCACCACCCAGCTTTCCCAGGAACATAAAGATGGCGGAGGAAGACAGCAGACGGTTATACAACTCATGCTGCGGTTTTTAGGTAGTAAAGCCACGTTCACACTCACCAGTGAGGCCGAAGCACTCCTCCTTCCAGTACTTGGACTCATAGATACGGGTCCGGATGATTTTCTCCACCAAGTATTGCGGGTTGGTGCCGTGTACGCTGTGAGCGTCTTTCACGGTTCGGTTCGCCATCTTGCGCGGCGCTTTCGCTACTTCCGGCTCCGGTTGTGTGACGTCATCATCCCCACGCTGAAGTCACTTCCGGATTCGGGCTCCGCCCACTGGCTGTCTTACGTCAATGGCGGGAAAGTTTTAGCGAGAGTTGTGAGTGTGGCAGGACAAGGCTGAGAGCGGAGGAGCCGAGAGGGAGGTGAGTGCGGGGAGAACTACAAGTCCCAGCAGTAACTCCCGGGCACCAATCATACAAGGAATTGTTACATCTGATGAGTTTCCTATAACATCTATTGTGACGTAATAGTGTAAAGGGCAATGAAAAAAGTTGTTGACAAAACAAGTGACAGACCAGACGCCGCCGCGGGACTGCGACAGGAACATCCTCCACAGAGAGACTACTATATACAAAGGCGCTGGGGACATTCATCACTCATTCCCACGTCTGCTTTTTTTGTGACTCTTCTTTGACCTACAAAGCAAAAAAAATAAAAAACATGACAGTAAATGTTATCTGGGGTCCATGTGATGCCCCCCCCGGGGGTCTCCACAGTCACAGGAGAGCGACTGAGCATGTGCGTCCCCTAGTCCTCAGCACGTGGTGGACTCTGATCACCCGATGACTTACCTCTCGGGAGATTTAGAGTAACTTCTGTGTCTGTGACTCCGGTGATGGCCTGTAAATAGAAGGATTTTGAAAGGACCCACCTCCTTCGCGGTTCTGAGTCTTGATTTTGCGGTAATCGTTGTACAGCGGCTCCAGGTATTTGTAGCAGTCGGTGGCCGTACCGGTCAGCCTCATGTAGAGCGCCCCCAATGCACGCACGTACCTGAAAGAGGGGGAAGGGTTCAGGAAGAAGATCAGTGACTGCAGGTAACATCCAATACATTTATGTTTAATGAAATCCGCCCGTGGTACAATCTGAGGGCAGCAGGCGGAGGAGGGGGTCATCACCCACCAAACAGAGACGCTGCGAGTCCAGCTCCCCCGCCATGCAAAGCCCCCCCCCCCCCCCCAATGACCTCCTCTCCCCCCCTCCCCCCCCCCCCCCCCCCCCCCCCCCCCCCCGTTCACATGAGCAATTATCACCTCAGCTGCTGTAATGACATGTAAATGCACCATGTGAACGCGCGCTGAGGGTTTCTCTACCGCTGACGCTTATATTGGCCCCTCGGGTTATGCACGGAGGGCCCCACCATACACTGAACGGGTGCTCGCCCCCAGCAGATCAGAGCCGGCTCCAGGGCTCAGACAAAAAAACCACGAAGAACCGCCCCAAGAAGACGCCCTCCAGCCCCCCCAAAACATCCCAAATAACGCCCTGCACAGCTTCCAGGCGCAACCACCGGCAGAGAGTGCGGCAGCGAATAATAATCCCCAAACCATCTACACGGATGGACGGGGACTAAGAAATCCACCTGCCGAGAGAGTGGCGGAGAGAGATTATAATTTCCCCTAACAATCTACCCGAGGACTGGAGGGGAACTGAAGTACTCCACCGGCCAGAGAGTGCGGAGCGAATAATAACCCACAATCAACTACACGAGGACTGGCGGGGACTGAAAAGACTCCACGCAGAGAGTCGCGGCGAGATAATACATCCCTAACAATCTACACGAGGACTGGAGGGGACTGAAGACTCCCGGCAGACAGCTGAAGAGTGCGGAGGCGATTATAATCCTAACAATCTACCGAGGACTGAGGGGACTAAGATCTCCACGGCAGAGATGCGATAGTAGAGCGATAATATCCCTAACCATCTAACTTACACGATGACTGGCGAGGGGACTGAAGACTACAACCAGGCGAGGGACAATGAGAGGTTAGAAGTAATAAACCCTAACAATCTACACGAGACCTGGATGGACTGAAAGACTCCACCGGTCAGCAGGAGTGCGGAGCGGATTATATCCCTAACAATCTCACGAGGCTGGAGGGGAACCGAAGACTCCACCGGCAAGAGTAGTCGGACAGAGGTCAAGGATCACGGATTCCAGAGATTGAACTATTTCCCGCCAGAAAACGATTGGTTGTGGAGAGGAAATAGTAAAGGGATTATTCCTGGGGATTATCAGCAGAGTGATGCGTTTGTTTTTTCTGTTTTTAATATCTGAGCCGTTTTTAGAGTTTATGTTTGCCTTTTGGTAAAACTAATAAATGACAAATGTAAGAAAAAATAAATGGGAAAATAAATGGGGACCCTGCGTGTTGCGTACACGTAACATCCGTTCTTTTTCACGTTCCTATGGCAACGTATGGGAATGCACACGCCGTGGCCGGACACGGATTCGGTTGAATTAAAGTCCAGAACATGAACGTTCTCCTGATCCTCCACACAACTTCAACTCGCAAATTTCCTCAGACCCCCAGGACGGACATATGTCTGCGCGACGATCCCATTCCCGGGAGCAGCCGACACGTCAGGGCTCATTCCAGTCTACGGATCCCATTGCCCGGGAGCAGCCGGACAAGCCAGGCTATTCCGATCTACGGATCCCATTCCAGAGCAGCCGGACACATCAGGGCTATCCCATCTCGAGATCCCAATCCCTGGAGAAACCGTTGGACACGTCAGGGCAATTCCAGTCTACGGATACCATTCACCTGGAGCAGCTGGAACGTAAGGCCTAATTCCAGTCACGGATCCATGTCTCCTATGAGCAGCTGGACAACGTCAGTGGTATTCCAGTCCTCGGATCCCAATCCCTGGAGCAGCCGGACACAGGGCTTTCCAGTCTAAACGAATCCCCATCCCCCGGGAGTCAGCGGACACATCAGGAATATTCCCTCTACGGATCCCATTCCCGGAGCAGCCGGAACGTCAGGGCTATTCCGGCTAGGTAACTCCCACTTCCAGGTAGCAGCCGACACATCAGCATTTCCGTCTAACGGATCCCATTTCCCGGGGAGCAGGACACGGCTATTCCAGTCCCATCACTGGGCAGGGAATAGTATTCCAGTCCTCCGGATCCCATTCTCCTGGAGCCGGACACTCGAGGCTATTACCAGTCTACGGATCCACTTCCCTGGAGCAGCCGGACACTCAGGCATATTCCGGTCTACGGATCCCATTCCCGGAGCGCCGGACACGTCAGGGCTTTCCGTCTACGGATCCCATTCCCGAGCAGCCGTTACACGTCAGGGCTATTCCGGTCTCCGGATCCCTTTCCCGGGAGCAGCCGACCGTCGGCCTATTTCCCGGTCTCCGGTCCATCCCCGGGAGCATCCGGACACGTCAGGGCATTCCGACTGACGGTCCCATTCCCCCCCCGGGGGTGAAAAGGAGCAGCCGGACCGTCCGGGCTATTCCCTATCTCGGATCCCATTCCCGGAGCAGCAGCCGGACACGTCAGGTCTATTCCGATCTAACGGATCCCCTTCCCGGGAGCAGCCGGACACGTCAGGCTATCCGATCTTACGGATCCCATTTGCCCGGGAGCATCCGAGACACTCAGGGCTATTCGATCTACGGATCCCATTCCCTGGATCAGCCGGACACGTCAGGCTATTCCGATCTCGATCCCATTCCCGGAAGCACCGACACGTCAGGCTATTCGGGAGAGGCAGGGTGAGAATAAGAACAGAAGAGAGAAGAAGAAAACAGATAGAAAAATATGCATCGAAGAGAAAAACACGTTGAGAACGAAGATGAATAAAAAAAAAGAAAAAAAAGAAGCGAAAACACAGAACGATGATAAAAAAAAAGGAGAGGGAAGCAAAGAGAAGAGAAACAAAAAATATGGTGCAAAGAGGGGAGGCAAAAGAGAGAAAGACGCAGCTGAAGTAAGAGCAGAAAGAAAAAAATTGGGAAAAAGAGGAAAAGTGAGTAAACCCATCAACGAAAAACAACAAAGGCGGAAGGAGCAGGCGAGGAGGACCGCAGGGGGACCAGAACGAAGTCGCAGGAATGTTGTTCTTTCCTAACAAAGTGAACCGACGGGATGAGCCAGGGGAAGAAAAAGGAAGGGGGGAATAACTAAAGAAGCAGAAAAGTCAAAAGGGCGTAAGGGAAAAAGCAGAATGGAATGTAGAGTAGAAAGAAAAGAAAAGTGGAAAGTAACGGCAAAAAACAATAATAAGGGATAGGGACAGAGGAAAATAAGGATTGTACACAGTAGAAAGGAATAGCGCGAGGTACGACTTAGAGGTTCGATCAGAATACGAGAAAATACTTGTCTTGCTTCTTCAAAGATAAAAGGGAGAATATGAGATGGGGGGGGAGAATGCGGGAATAGAAAAAGAAAAGGGTAAATCGAAATAGAAAAGAAGAGGAAGAAAGAAGAAAGCCGTAATTGAGATATAGAAAGGCAAGAAAAGGAAGCAAATCAAGGCAAAAAAGCAAAAAAAAACAAGGGAACGAAAGGGGGATACGCAAAAGAGAAAGGAGGACACAAGCAAACTAAAAAAAAGAAGGAAAAAAGAACACAGGGAAAAGAGGAGCAGAAGGTCAGGTGTTGAAAAAGTAATAAAACACGTCGCAAGGTAGGAAAATACAGAAAGGCGAAAAAAGAAAATAAGTCAGCACTGAAAAATTAGAATGCATGCAGTGCCAAAAAAACGGTCAAGAAAGGCAGCGGACAAGGGAAGTGAGAAGAAGGAAGAAAGCGACACACGGAGTGGATGTCAAGGACAGAAAGGAACTAGAACGGGGAAGGGGCAAGATAGGTGCGGAGCGACAGAAAAAAAAACAAAAAGAAGAAAGGAACGGATGCTTTACTTTTCGGAAGGGTGGGATTAGATTAAGAAGCTAAGCAAGAAGCGAGAAGGGGAAGAGAGAACACAGAGGGGAGAAGAAGGACCCGAAGAAAAACAAGAGATGGCAAGAGTAGGAGCGGAAGAATACAGTGGAAGGCGAGGAAACAACAGACAGAGAGCAGGAAAGGGAAGGACGGGATAGCAGGGAAAAGGCGGGAAAGACCGTATATGAGAGAACAAGGCGCAAATACGGGCAAACAGAGGAAAACAGATACAGCTCAAAACACGAGGGGAAGGAGAAGAGTAACAAAGGACATCAACGGACCTGAGGCGAAAGAAAAACCGAGTAAACAGAAATCGCTAGCAGTAGACGGAGGAAAGCCAGCGGGAAGGCAGAATACAGGAAAGGAAAAAAAGAGCGAGGGGTGCAAAAAAAAAAAGAAGAACTAAAAAGCCAGAAAAGTATAAAGAAAAGAGGTTGGAGATAATATAAAACAAAATTTATTTTTAGTTTTTAGTGTATTTCTTTTCGTTTTTCGGGTGTTGTTATCAGTTCTTTATATAATACCTTATTCGACTTCCAAAAGGTGAAGGAAGTGAGAAAGAACAAAAGAAGGGCTGAGAAAGACGAAGGAGATCTCTATATGAGACTTATTATCGTTCGACAATGAAATATCGAAAAAGCTGAGATTCTGGATAAAAAAAATGAAAAAACGAAATAAGCATCGGAGGATCCTACGGGAACGAAGAGAGGAGGAAGCCAAGGGGAAGTGTCGACGGAGGTAAGTGGGGATGGAGAACGGCAGAAGGAAATAGTTTCTTCAGAAAACGAAAAAGAAAGACAAGGAAGGCGGAAACAAGGGTAGAGGAAAAGGCAAAAAAAGGCAAGAAAGGGTTCGAACGGGGAGAAAACAAGGTCACCAGTCGATAGAAAGAGGGGCCAAAGATGGAGGAAGAGGAAGAAGACAGAGAGAGAAAAAGGGAGTAAGAGGAGAGTAGATTAAGAGAAATAATCAGGCAAATAGCCGGTAAACATTCCCTTCTTTTATTATCGGGCAAAGATAAAATAAGAAGAAGAGAAAAAAGACGAATGGGTATACGAGAGTAGTGGGCTTAAGACTTTTTTACTATCCTTTATTATTATTATAGAGGAAGTGGAGTAATTGTTCTGGAAAAACCGCAAAGTTTCCCAACAGGGAAGAAAAGACAAAAGACGAGAGAGGAAAAAAGGCATGAAAATACAAAAACAAAGAAAGAGGGTAAGAAGAGGAATAGATTGTACAAAGGAAAAGACTGGAGGCGAAAAACTAAACAAGCAGGTGAGTCAAGGAGAGAACCAAGTAAAGGCGAAAGAGGGCAGAGAGGAAAAGAAAGATACAAGGGAGAAATATCGCACAAAGATAAACAAAAGGGAAATAAAACAAAAAAAACAAGCCGAGACAATACGGGACAAACTAAGAAAGTAGAGAGGAATGCGGCGAGACGGGAGGGGATAAGAGGAAAGAGGACGAGATAAATGACCAAGGAGAAGGAGAATAGGAACGTTCTCCCAAGATCCCATTCCCGGGAGCAGCCGTGAACACGTCATGGCTATTCATCTACGGAATCCCAATCCCCCTGAGCAGCCGACACATCAGGGCTATTCCAGTCTACGGATCCCAATCCTGACGCCTGACATCAGGCTATTCCGTTACATCCATTCCCGGGGCACCGGACACGTCAGGGCTATTCGCTATAACGGTCCCAAGCCCTGGAGCATCCGTAGCACATCATGGCTCTTCCAGTCTAACGGATCCCATCCTGGAGCAGCCGGACACGTCAGGGCTATTCCCAGTCTACGGATCCCATTCCCGGATCAGCCGGACCGGTCATGGGCTATTCCATTCACGGATCCCAATCCCTGGAGCAGGACGACACGTCATGCTATTCCATTCCGTCTAAGGATCCCAATGCCCTGGAGCAACGACACACAGGCTTTCCGATCTAACGATCCCATTCCTGGGAGCCACCGTACCGTCAGGGCTATTCCAGTCTAACGGATCCCTCCTGGGGGAGCAGACGGACACGTCAGGTGCTATCCAGTCATACGGATCCCCTTCCCTAGCGGCCGGAGACGTCGGGGGCTATTCCAGTCTACGGAGCCCCCCCCTGGAGCAGACGGACACATCAGGCTATTCCAGTCTACGGGTCCCAATTCCCTGAGCATACGGACACGTCAGGCTATCCAGGCTATACGATCCAATTCCCGGGAGCGCCGGACCACATCAGGGCTATTCCGGTCTAGGCGTATCTATTCCCATTCCTAGAGCAGCCGAACACGTCATGGCTATTCCGATCTATACGGATCCCATTCCGGGACACCGGACACTCATGGGCTATTATTCCAGTCTACGTTCCCATTCCTGGGAGCATACGGCACGTCAGGGCTATCCAGTCCTACTGTATCCCAGTTCCCCCCCGGGAGGCACCGGACACTTCAGGCTATTTGGCCGATCGACGGATCCCATTCCCGGGATGCACCCGGAGACGTCATGGGGGGTCTATTGCCGGTCTAACGATCCCATTCCCTGAGCGCGGGGACACGTCAGGAACTATTCTCAGTCCTACGATCCCATTCCCAGGAGTGGCCGACACGTCGGGCTTATTCCATTCTACGGATCCCAATCCCTGGAGCACGACACGTCAGGGGCTATCCAGTCTACGATCCCCTTCCCGGAGCAGCCGACACTTCTGCTATGCCGGTCTACGGATCCCATTCCCGGGAGCGGCCGGAGACTCAGGGTCTATTCCGGTCACATTCCCTTCAAGTCCCAGTCAAACAATAACTTTGCCCTTATGTACCGGTCCCTTCAATAAATATAACCCTGCCCCCGGAGTTTCCTATAACATCTATTGTGACGTAATAGTGTAAAGGGCAATGCGGGGGAGGGTTATATTTATCTGAAAGGGACGGTACCATAAGGGCAAAGTATTGGTGACTGGGACTTGAAGGGAATGTCGACCGGAATAGCCCTGACGTCTCCGGCCGCTCCCGGGAATGGGATCCGTAGACCGGAATAGCCCTGACGTGTCCGGCTGCTCCCGGGAATGGGATCCGTAGACTGGAATAGCCCTGACGTGTCCGGCTGCTCCAGGGATTGGGATCCGTAGACTGGAATAGCCCTGACGTGTCCGGCATCCGTAGACCGGAATAGCCCTGACGTGTCCGGCTGCTCCCGGGAATGGGATCCGTAGACCGGAATAGCCCTGACGTGTCCGGCTGCTCCCGGGAATGGGATCCGTGCGCAGACATAGCGTCCGTCCTGGGGTCTGCAGGAAATTTGCGAGTTGAAGATTTTGCTGAGGATTCAAGGACACGTTCAGGTTTCTGGACTCATTCACAGATCCGTGTCCTGGCCACGGCGTGTGCCTTCCCATACGTGGCCATAGGAACGTGAAAAAGAACGGATGTTACGTGGAGCGCACACACGCAGGGTCCCCATTTATTTCCCATTTATTCTTATTCTTACATTTGTCATTTATTAGTTTTACCAAAAGGACAAAAACATAAACTCTAAACGGCTCAGATATAAAAAGCAGAAAACTAAACGCATCCTCTGGCTGATAATCCCCAGAATAATCCCTCTTACTATTTCCTTCTCCACAACCAATCGTTTTCCTGGCGGGAAATTCAATCTCTGGTATCCGTGATCCTTGCACCTCTGCTCCGCACTCTCTGCATTATTATTCTCTCCGCACTCTCTGCCGGTGGAGTCTTCAGTCCCCTCCAGTCCTCGTGTAGATTGTTAGGGATTATTATTCTCTCCGCACTCTCTGCCGGTGGAGTCTTCAGTCCCCTCCAGTCCTCGTGTAGATTATTAGGGATTATTATTCGCTCCGCACTCCCTTATCGTTATAGCGATGCCTTTCCCCCTTACTACTCGAGTTATTCGCTCCGGAGTTCACACATCCTTTCCTCATTATAACTCAATTCATGGTTATTCATATTTCTTTTTTTACAAAAAGATATAATTTTAAAATTCCCTACTCCCACTAAGCCCTATACCCCCTAGGAGTAATCCAAAAAACATAGAATTATAATAGACAGTTGGCTATGTTTCTCTTATATTACCCAAAAAATAATAATTCTATGTATAGCGCCTACAGATACCGCAGCGCTGCACAAAGTTGTCGCATCAGTCCCTGTCCCCAGGGGGTCACAATCTAAACAACCTAGGGCATTGACCGGCGCACGATATTTCTGGATATTGGCTTGACCCGGCGCACAAGAGATCTATACGGTATATGCTCGTCATATGGAAACGCCGCCCCATATATATAGCCGTAGTCTAGAGGGGAGCTGGTGCCTGGGGCTCACATTACCTAACTACAGGACGGTACAGCCGCGGATCCCTACCGGGATCCCTTCTAGCCCTCTCACTTCTCGGGGATTCTGGTCTCGGAATTCCACAATCTCTAGCATGCGCATGGTGAACGTCATGGCAGTCTTCACTTGTAAGAGGATACCAGCGACTTGCTAGAACAAAGAGAAAAGATCGTACAGGGGTGGTCCAGGAATAAGTTATTAATACTCGAAAAACACCTCTCCATGGCTACCCAGTGTCCAACGCCACCACCATCATCCCAGCGCCTGGGGCGGGGGGGGGGGGGTTTGAGGGGAACGAGCCCTTAAGGGTCACTCATCGCCGACGCCTTAATGGTGATTTTTGCCCTTTGAAGGGGTGTTTATAAATGTGTGAGATGGCAGATAAGGACGTATCATCCCCCCCGGCCTGAGGGGGCAAGTAGTTCAGTGTGTAAACAGCGGGAGCTCCTTCTAGGGGTCTATTATGCATATTATATAATTATAGAACCGGCTGCTTCCGGCTTCTTGGTGCCCCCCCCCTCTGTAGTGGAGGTGTCCCTCCACGTCATGGGGGGTCCGGCTGCTTTCATTATGAAGGCGCGCCGCTCTCTGGGGGTCTCCTCTCCTGGGGGTTCGCCTCTCTGTGGGGTCTCCTCTCCTGGGGTCTCTCCTCTCCTGGGTGGGTCTTCCTCTCTGGGGGGTTTTCTACCCCCTCCGGTGGTCACGGTACCGTCCTGGCTGAGCAGGGGAAGCCGCGCCGTCACCTCATAGTAAAGCCATCTCTGGCCATTCTTCTTTATGAAGCATTTTTATCCCAAAGTATAAATTAAACCTTTAGAAAAACAAACTTACCAAACTTACATCCATTCGCACCACATGCACCGAGCAGAGGTGGTATAATAAGTCCCTGTGCCCCACATCCCCATAGTCCCCGGAAATATCAATAATATCCCCCACCCCCATAGTTTTTTTTGGGGTGTAAGAGCCTCCCTAATATCGACAATCCACATGTTACCACACGCTGTCACTGGTCATCCTGCACCATAGGTGCGGGTCTACAGTCAATCGCCTGGAGCAGAGGTGGCACTCAGAAGCCCTTTCTGTGGGGCACTCTAGCTCCTTCTTGGCACGTCCGGAGCCCTTTCTGTGGGCACTCTGAGCCCCTTCTGTGGCACTCTGAGCCACTCTGAGCCCTTTCGTGTGCACTCGTAGCCCTTCTGTGGGCACATACTCGAGCCCTTTCGGTGGGCACTCTAGCCCTGTCTGTGGGCCTCTGAGCCCTTTCCTGTGGCCAACTCCTGGAGCCCCCTTTCGTGGGCACTCTGAGCCCTTTCTGTGTGCACTCTGAAGGCCCTTTCCTGTAGGCCGTCGGGAGCCCTTTCTGTGGGCACGCGAGCCCTTCTGTGGGCACTCGGAGTCCCTTTCTGGTGCACTCGGCCCTTTCTGTGGGCACTCTGAGCCCTTTCTGTGGGCACTCTGAGCCCTTTCTGTGGGCACTCTGAGCCCTTTCTGTGGGCACTCTGAGCCCTTTCTGTGGGCACTCTGAGCCCTTTCTGTGGGCACTCGGAGCCCTTTTCTGTTGGCCCTCTGACCCTTTCTGTGGGCACTCGGAGCCTTTCTGTGGGCACTCGGAGCCCTTTCTGTGGGCACTCGGAGCCCTTTCTGTGGGCACTCGGAGCCCTTTCTGTGGGCACTCGGAGCCCTTTCTGTGGGCACGTGAGCCCTTTCTGTGGGCACTCTGAGCCTGTCTGTGGGCACGACTCTGATCCCTTTCTTGGGCACCTTCTGAGCCCTTTCTGTGGGCACTCTGAACCATTCGTGGCACTCTGACCCTTTCTGTGGGCACTCTGATCCCTTTCTGTGGGCACTCTGATCCCTTTCTGTGCACTCTGACCCATTCTGGGGGCACTCGGAGCCCTTTCGTTTGCACTCTTAGCCGCTTTCCGTGGGCACTCTGAGCCCTTTCTGTGGGCCTCCGGCCCTTTTCTGTGGCACTCGGAGCCCTTTCGGGCACTCGGAGCCCTTTCGTGCGCAACTCGCTACAGGCCGCTGCTTTCTGTGGGCACACTCTGAGCCCATGTCTGTGGGCACTTATCTTCACACGTTCCTTTCTGTGTGCACTCTGAGCAGTCCTTTTCTTCTCGGGCACCTCTGACCCTTTCTGTGGCACTCGAGCCCTTTCCGTGGGCACGCTGACCCCGTTCCTGTGGCACTCTGAGCCCTTTCTGTGGGCACTCTGAGTCCCCCCTGTCTGTGGGCACTCTGAGCCCCTTCTGTGGGCACTCCCCCCCCACATACTCTGTAGCAGGTCCAGTAATCCACGCTAAAAACCCAAAAATCTTAAAAACCCTTGTAAGGCTAATTTCTCGTCCCGCAAAACCCCTTATTTGTTCCCCTTTTAGGGTAGTAGATTGTTTGTTTGATATCTCCCCCCCTTTCGTGGGCCCCTGAGCCCTTTCGGTGGGCACTCATGAGCCCTTTCTGTGGCACTCTGAGCCCTTTCTGTGGGCACTCTGAGCCCTTTCCTTGTGGGCACGCTGAGCCTTTCTGTGGGCCCTAACATCGAGCCCTTTCGGGTGA
Organism: Engystomops pustulosus; assembly: GCA_019512145.1. Lineage (NCBI taxonomy): Eukaryota > Metazoa > Chordata > Amphibia > Anura > Leptodactylidae > Engystomops > Engystomops pustulosus. Next base: position 69,114 of record WNYA01000425.1, on the reverse strand, counting down.
GCACCTCTGCCCTTTCTGTGGGCACCTCGGAGCCTTTCTGTGGGCCCTCTGAGCCTTTTTCTGTGGGCACTCTGAGCCCTTTCTGTTGGCACCTTAGCGCTTTCGTGCGGCCACTCTGAGTCCCTTTCTGTTGGGCACGCGGAGCCCTTTTCTGTGGGCACTCACTCTCGGATCCCTTTCTGTTATGCCCGCGGAGCCCTTTCTGTGCGAGCACGCGGAGCCCTTTCTGTGGGCACTCGGAGCCCTTTCTGTGGGCAACTCGGAGCCCTTTCTGTGGTCCTCGTATCCCTTTCTTTGGGCACTCGGAGCCCTTTCTGTGGCACGCGGAACCCTTTTCTGTGGGCACGCGGAGCCCTTTCTTTGGGCACGCGGAGCCCTTTCTCTGTGGGCCACTCGAGCCCTTTCTGTGCACTCGTAGCCCTTTCCTGTGGGCACTCGGAGCCCTTTTCTTGTGGGCACCATCGGACCCTTTCTGTGGGCACTCGGAGCCCTTTCTGTGGGCACTCGGAGCCCTTTCTGTGGGCACTCGGAGCCCTTTCTGTGGGCACTCAGACCATTGTCCAGGACAGAGTCCACCAAATATTCCTGCAGTCCCAGACACTGTAAGAGATGCTGCTCTCAGCGCTGTTATAAAGTGACATTTCATTGGATGTTTGGATGAAGGTGATGACAGAAGTGCAATACCTTTGGAGGTCCTTCTGCTGGAGCCACCATTCATCCTGCAGAGACCCTGGAGAGAAGCTACAATGAGAGTCTGAATTTTCCCTCCTTCTATCAGCTGTATTGGTGGCCTCGGGGGCCGATACGATTGATAGATGTGGAAGAGCAGATAACAATACGTTACTGTATAAAACCCCACGCTGGCTCTTCAGGGTAAATACGTGGATTTTGGTTGTAGTTTGGGCACTCGGTGTATAAAAGGTTCGACATCACTGCCCTAGAGGGTTAATAGGGGCGCAGTAGTAATGGGGGGGCACCGCAGATGGGGCGCAGACATTTCCCGGAGCTGTCAGTGGCAGCAGGTGGGCTTCTTACTTGGACACAGTTTCCAGGAGACCCCTGAACCCCCTACCATTAGTCCTGTCCTGAGGGCGGCCTGGTTATCCATGCAGCTTCTCTAATCGGAGACCCTGAGGCTCTGTTACCTTAATATCCATCCATGATACAGACCCCGATGCTTCACACAGTTACTTCTATATCTATATACTTCTATGATCGCACCTTCTGCATCGACGTCTCATCAATAATAACCCATAGGGAGCGCCCTTTATGTTCTATATAGTGTGTAATCACCTTCAGAGCCTAAATAGTACGGGACCACCATGTGACGCGACCCTGGATGCACGAGAAGTATCGGCTCATGGGGCAGATGCCTTGATATAATAATAATTCTTTATTTATATAGCGCACACAGATACCGCAGCGCTGCACAAAGCTGCCAAATCGGTCCCTGTGTCCAATCTAATCACCTACCAGTGTGTATGGAGTGTGGGAGGAAACCGGAGGACCCGGAGGAAACCCACCCAAACACAGAGAGAACATACAAATTCTTTGCAGATGGTGACCTGTGTGGGATTTGAACCCGGACCCCAGCACTGCAAAGCTGTATTATTGCCCACTGAACCACGGTGCTGCAGGGCTGTAATACTACCCACTGAGCCACGGTGCTGCAGGGCTGTGGTGCTACCCACTGAGCCACGGTGCTGCAGGGCTGTAGTGCTACCCACTGAGCCACGGTGCTGCAGGGCTGTGGTGCTACCCACTGAGCCACGGTGCTGCAGGGCTGTGGTGCTACCCACTGAGCCACGGTGCTGCAGGGCTGTGGTGCTACCCACTGAGCCACGGTGCTGCAGGGCTGTGGTGCTACCCACTGAACCACGGTGCTGCAGGGCTGTGGTGCTACCCACTGAGCCACGGTGCTGCAGGGCTGTGGTGCTACCCACTGAGCCACGGTGCTGCAGGGCTGTGGTGCTACCCACTGAGCCACGGTGATGCAGGGCTGTGGTGCTACCCACTGAGCCACGGTGCTGCCCTATACAGCAGGTTTATGGAGCTGGAGCTGATACAAAGCTTCATACATTAAAGCCCCGCGTATCTCTGCAGGCGCCTCATTACTGCTCTGCACGGACTGGGGCTGAGGGGGTGGGGGGGGGGGGGGGGTCAAGAGACAAAAATACAAAAATGTTTTCCATTTATGAATAAATCTCCCTGCGCCATACATTGGGGGTGGGGGAGGAGACCCTCCGTGTGCGGGGGCTGCATCCCCCCAGCGGCTTCTCCTGACAACATAACGATAACAGACTGAACATGAGAGGGAGAAAGACGTTCGAATCTCTCCTGCAGCGCCCCCACATGAGAAACAAAGCATTACATAGTTCTCATGAACTGTGCAAGTAAGGATCATGCCTCACACTGGCCGCTCCGGCTCTGATAAGGTCCACGGTAAATCAAGACAGAGTCCTGAAGCCCTTTAATTGTGATGTCAGAGCAGATACCGAGAGACCATAGCGGACGACTACTAGTATTACTCTGGGAGATCGGCTGCGGCATCCTCCTGTACGCGGTGAGGAGACCTACGGGGTCGGGCTAGTCTCGGTATTTTCGGCTGCTGATGGTCTGAGTATGGGTCCTGCCTTTACACAAGAAGTAAAGAACATCTGATCTGACACTGGAACCCCGGCGGCTTAGTACGGAGGAGGAAAGCGCCACACAGGGAGCCTTATAACACATGAATCCACCACCTATCCCACAAACCTTCTCTTCCATCATCTCCGCCTCACTGTACTCAACGTCTACATCTCTTCTTCTAACGCCTGACCCAGGATCCCTGCTCGTTTCCTCCAGAACGTAGCGTTTCTAATGGATAATGAGAGTGAACGTCAATTAGGCGGAAGCAAGGAAGTCACTAAGACACTAAGCGGGACGTCCAAAATAATCTGCTTATACCGCAGCACCTAAAGTATCTTGAGAAACATGGACCTAAGAAAGAATCTTTGTTTACTCTGTGTGATCAGCCACACGGTATTGTCAGCTGTGCTTGCACCTTCCCCATACTCCCACCTGCGTGGCTTTCCCTCAGGATTTTGCAAGTATAAGGGTCAGTAACGTTTCAGTACAACCGCAGAAGAGAAATTTGAGTGGGTTCAAATGTTAGCAATGGTCATGGTGCCGGATATGGCTCTGGCCACATTCTGTCGGGGGTCACACTCTGCAGGTGAAGTATAAAAAAAAATTAAGCATCAATGGTAGAATCCTTGAGCTGCCAACCCCCGGCGCCTTCCTCCTGCACGGTTGTGTTTTAGGACTGCCGGGTGCAGCACACTGTTCATCCCGTGTTCCTGGGGTACAGTCAGTAATAGCACAAGTAATTACTTACCTGTACGCGAGGTAATATGACGTCACAGACCCGCTTCCCTTTGGAGAAGCCATCATGAATTCATACCACGGCATCAGCTCAAACTCTAAGGAGAAAATACAAGAGGATTTAATGCATTTCGTCTCCACGAGGGGGAGCCAGCGTATATTGCGTGTTCTGTCTGGAACCTGCGCCGGATCCATGATCACTGAACGCTGCATTTCCTTCAGTTCGGTTAGGTGAAAGGACCCACCCCCTCGCTTCTGATTCTTGATTTGGCGGTAACGTTGTACAGCGCTCCCCCAAAGGGGTATTGTGGCAGTCGGTGGCCGTACCGGTCACCTCTGTAACGCCCCCAATTCCCGCACGTACCTGAAGTTAGGAGGGGCAGAGAATATCATTGACTGCACTACATTTAGGTGTAATGAATCCGCCTTTGTACAATCTGAGGCAGCAGGAAGGAGTAAGGGGTCATCACCCACTGAACAGAGACCGCGAGTCCACTCCCCCGCCCTGCAAAGCCCCCCCCCCCTGACATAATATAAGCTTGAGTCCTGCACCTCCCCCTACCCCACCTGCAGAGCGCCCCCCCTTATATAATTGAGCCGAGGCCTGCAACCTCCCCCTACCCACCAGCAAACGCACCACTTAATAATGATAAGCTCGAGTCCTGCACCTCCCCCCCCTCAGCTCAGGCACCCCCTACTAAGAAAGCTGCGAGTCCTGCACCTCCCCCCTACCCCACCATGCAGAACGCCCCCCTTACATAACGATAAGCTCCAGTCCTGCACCTCCCCCCTCCCCCACCATGCAGAGCGCCCCCCTTACATACAATACGCTCAATCCTGCACCTCCCCCCTCCCCCACCATGCAGGCGCCCCCTTACATAACGATACGCTCAGTACTGGCACCTCCCCCACGCATTCAGAGCGCCCCCTTACGTAATGAAAAGCTCTATTCCGCACCTCCCCCCTACTCCACCATTCAGAGCTCCCCCGTACATAACGATAAGCGTCAAGTCCTGCCCCTCCCCGCTCCCCCCCCATGCAGAGCTACCCTTCCATATTAAAAGCTCTAGTCCTGCAACAAACCTCCCCCCTCCCCTACCATGCAGAGCGCCCCCCCCTTCCCGAATGAAAGCGCGAGCCCTGCAACCTACCCGCGCTCCCCTCCGTCCCGCACTTGAAGTCCTTCTTTCTTATAAACTCCACGATGATGTCCTTCTCGGTTGGATTGCACAGCTGTAGGCCAGACACAGGAAAGGATGGGTTTGATGTTCCCCTCGCAAAACGCCTCGATAAATTTCGCTCCTGGCCTTGTCCACCACCAGCTCCGTCTGTAAGACAAGACGTTCTGTGGATCCTGGCCGCGTCCCGAGACAATGGGGCCAACCATCCGTCCAGTCCTCACACGGATCCCCTCCGGCGGAGTTACAGGCCCGTCGTGCTATAACCTGAGATCTCCTTCATCCGTCGATCTCTCGTGATCCTCGGAGTAAAGAGATACGTTTACCCTTACACCAGGCGAGCATTCAACGTCCAAAACCCTGCGTTTCAACCGCCCACATGAGCCCAGAACGCGCTAGTCCTGCGGCAGGTCCATGATCTGTGGAATTTCCATCATTCCCCCTTGTGCGGGCCACGGTCTGCCCGTTCACATTACCAATTATCACTGTCCGCTGCTGGTAATGACATGTAAATGCACCTGTAAACGCGCGCTGGAGGTTTCTTACCGCTGACTCTTATTTGGCCCCTCGGTTTGCCGTAGTTCCCCCTCTATGCCCAGCTCAGCCTGGCCCCACCATACACGGGGGGGGGGCGGGGGGGGAGGGCGAAGAGGGGGGGGAGGAAGGGGAGGAGAGGGGGGGAGAAGTGAGGGGGAGGGGGGGGGGGGGGGGCGGGGTGACGTGGTCTCGCAGATCAGAGCCGGCTCCCGGCGCAACAACACGAATGAACCTGCGCCAAGAAACGCCGTCCAGCCCCCCAAACATCCCATAATAACGCCCTGCACACTTCCAGGCGCAAATCCTGTCAGAAACAGCAGCACATGTACGATTAGAACCACATCCATTCATGCCATGTGACAGCTGGGGTCGACCTTCACCTATACTGAGTCACCACCCAGCCTTTTCCCAGGAACATTGGATATGGAGGCGGAGGAAGACAGCAGACGGTTATACAACCATGGCGGTTTTTAGGAGTAAGCCCCGTTCCCACTCCCCAGTAGGCCGAAGCACTCTCCTTCTCAGTCTTGGACCATAGATACGGGTCCGGATGATTTTCTCCACCAGTTATTGCGGTGTGCCGGTACCTGGAGCGTCTTCACGGTTCGTCGCCATCTTGCGCGGCGCTTTCGCTACTCAGGCTCCCGTTGTGTGACGTCATCATCCCCACGCTTTAAGTCACTTCCGGATTCGGGCTCCCCTCACTGCCGTCTTACGTCAATGGCGGAAGTTTTTAGCTAGAGTTGGTGAGTGTGGCATGACAAGGCTGAGAGTCGTAGAAGCCGAGAGGGAGGTGATGCGGGGAAGCTCAGTCCCATCATAACGCCCGGCACCATCAACAAGGAATTGTTCTCGGATTATTTCCTATCACACTATTGTTACGTAATAGTGTAATGGGCACTGCGGGGGAGGGTTTTATATTATCTGAAAGGGACGGTACCATAAGGGCGGAGTATTGTGACTGGGACTTGAAGGGAATGTCGACCAGAATATCCCTTACGTCTCCGCCGCTCCCGGGAATTTGGATCGTAGACTGGAATAGCCCTGACTTCCGCTGCTCCCGGGAATTGATCCGTAGCCGGATAGCCCTACCTCCCCTGCTCCCGGGACATTGGATCCGTAATCGGAATATCCCTTACGTGGTCCGGCTTCTCCTGGATGGGATCCGTAGACTGGAATATCCTGACGTGTCCGGCTGCTCCCGGGAATGGATCCCGTAGACCGAATAGCCCTGACTTCTCCGGCTTCTCCCTGGGAATGGGAATCCGTATCGGAATATCCCTGACTGTCCGGGCTGCTCCCGTGTAATGGGATTCCGTAGACTGGAATAGCCCTGACGCTCCGGCCCATCCCGTGAATGGAATCCGTACCCGTAATAGCCCTGACGTGTACGCTGCTCCCGGGAATGGTATTCCGTAGACCGAAATAGTCCTGACGTCTTCCGGCGCTCCCGGGAATGGGATCCGTAGACCGGAATAGCCCTGACGTCTCCGCTTCTCCTGTAATGGATCCGTAGACCGGGAATAGCCCTACGTTTCCGGCGCTCCCGGGAATGGGATCCTAGACCGTAATAGCCCTGACGTGTCCGGCCACTCCTGGAATGGGGATCCGTAACCGGAATAGCCCTGAACGTGTCCGGCTGGCTCCCGATGGGATCCGTAGACGGAATAGTCCCTGACTTCTCCGGCCCGCTCCTCGGGAATGGATCCTCGATGGAAAGCCCTTACGTGTCCCCGGCTCTCCCGGGAATGGTCCGTATACCGAAGTAGCCCTCGTCTTCCGGCCTCCCGGAATTGGATCCGTAGAAACGAATAGCCCTGAGTGTCCGCTTCTCCCGGGAATGGATCCGAGACCGGAATAGCCGACGTGTCCGGCCCTCCCTTAATGGGACCGTAGACTGGAATAGTCCTGACTCTCCGCTGGCTCCTGGAATGGTGACCGAACCGATAGCCCCTGACGTTCGCTGCTCCCGGAATGGATCCTTAGTCGGAATAGCCCTGACGGTCCGGGCTGCTCTTCATGGTATCCGTAGACGGAATAGCCCTGACGTTCCTTCTGCTCCTGGGAATTGGATCCGTAGACCGGAATAGCACCTGAAGTGTCCGGTGCTCCCGGAATGGTATCCTTAGACCGGGAATAGCCCTGCGTCCGCTGCTCCCGGAATGGGATCCATCTATCGGATACCCTGACTTGTCCGGCTTCTCCTCGGGATGGACCGTAGACCGGAATAGCCCTTGATTTGTCCGGCTGCTCCCGGGAATGGGATCCGTAGATCGGACATAGCCCTGACGTGTCGCTGCTCCTGTGAATGTTGATCCTTAGACCGAATAGCCCTTACGTGACCCTGCCATAGGAACGGGAGAAAGAACGTGATGTACTGGAGCGCCCACACCAGGTCCCCTTTATTTCCCTTTTATTCTATTCTGACATTTTGTCATTTTTAGTTTTACCAAAGGACAAAACATAACTGTAACTGCTCAGATATAAAAAGCAGAAAACTAAACGTATCCTCTTGCTGATAATCCCCATAATAATCCCTCTTACTATTCTTCTCCACACCATCGTTTTTCCTGCGGGATTCAATCTCTGAATCCTGATCCTTGCACCTCCGCGGCGGGAAATACAACCCTTCCTATCCATGAGGCGCAGGACGCCACATCCCCCCCCCCCCCCAGCACTCATGGATGACGCGCCTCCAATCCGCCATAGCCCGATCCTCCCGCACTCTCTGCCAGTGGATGTACCTTCGGTCCCCTCCAGTCCTCGTGTAGATTGTTATGGATTATAATATGCTCCGCACTCTCGCCGTGGAGTTTCAGTTCCCTCCAGTCCTCGGTAGATTGGTAGGGATATTCTTTCCTCCGCACTCTCTGCCGGTGAGTCTCATTCCCCTCCAGTCCTCGTGTATATTTGTTTGGGATTATTATTATCGCCGCACTCTCTGGCCGGTGGAGTTCTTTTCATCCCCTCCATCCGCGGGTAGATTGTTAGGCTTTAATTATTCGCTCCGCACTCTCTGCGTGGAGTCTTCAGTCCCTCCAGTCCTCTTGTAGATTGTTAGGGATTATAATCTGCCCGACTCTCTGCCGGTGGATTCTTCAGTCCCCCTCCATCCTCGTGTGTATTGTGAGGGATGATAATCGCTTCCGCACTCTCTGCGTGGAGTCTTCAGTCCCTCCATCCTCGTTTAGATGTTAGGGATTATTATTTCTCCTCAACTCTCTCCTTGAGTCCTTCATCCCCTCCATTCCTCGTGTCTATTGGTAGGTATTATTCTGCTCCGCACTCCTGCCGGTGGAGTCTTCAGTCCCCTCCTCCTGCGTGTAGATTGTCTAGGGATTTAATCTTCTCCGCACTCTCTGCCGTGGAGTCTTCATCCCCTCCGGTCCTCGTGTACGATTGTTAGGTATATTTTATCTCCGCACTCTCTGCATTGGAGTCTTTCGTCCCTCATCCTCTGTAGATGTTAGGGAGTATAATCTGCCCGCCCTCTCTGCCATTGGAGTCTTCAATCCCTCCAGCCCGGTAGATGGTTAGGATATTAATTCGCTCCGCACTCTCTGCCGGTGGAGTCTTCGTCCCCTCCAGTCCTCGTGTAGATTGTTGGGGATTATTATCAGCTCCGCGCTCTCTGCCGGTGGAGTTCCTTCAGTCCCCTCCAGTCCTCGTGTAATTTTTAGGGATTATTATATGCTCCGCACTCTCTTCCATGGGCTTCAGTCCGCTCCAGCGCCGCGGGTAGATTGTTAGGGATTAGAATCTCTCCGTACTCTATGCCGGGAGTCTTCAGTCCCCTCCATCTCGTGTAAGTGTTAGGGATTATTATCCGCTCCGCACTCTCTTCCTGGTGGAGTTCGTCAGTCCCCTCCAGTCTCGTGTAGATTGTTTGGGGATATTATTCTCGCCGCACTCTCTGCGGTGTAGTCCTTCATTCCTCCAGTCCTCGGGAGATTGTTAGGGAGTTATATTCTCTCCGCACTCTCTGCCATTGGAGTCTTTCGTCCCCTCCAGTCCGCGTGTAGATTGTTAGTGATTATAAGCTCTCCGCACTCCTCTGCCGTGTGAGTCTTCATCCCCTCCAGCCTCGTGTAGATTGTTAGGGATATTAGTAAAAAGATCCGCTCCGCACTCTCCTGCCGGTGGGAGTCTTCAGTCCCCTCCATTCCTCGTTTCGAATTGTTAGGTATATTATTCGTCCCTCACTCTCGCCGTGAGTCTTCACTCCCTCCAGTCCTCGTGTAATTATTAGGATTATTAGTCGCTCCGCCTCTCTGCCGGTGGCTTCTTCATCCCTCCTCCTCGTGTAGATTGTTAGGGATTATTATTATCTCCGCACTCTCTGCCGGTGGAGTCTTCAGTCCCCTCCAGTCCTCGTGTAGATTGTTGGGGATTATTATCCGCTCCGCACTCTCTGCCGGTGGAGTCTTCAGTCCCCTCCGTCCTCGTTTAGAATTTTAGGATTATCTCGCTCGCCTCTCTGCCGTGGAGTCTCAGGCCCCTCCAGTCCTCGGGGGTTGTTATGGATTATATCTGCCCGCACTCTCTGGCCGGGTGGAGTCCTTCGTCCCCTCCAGTCCCTCGAGAAGAGCAAAGGGAAAGAAGGAAAAGAAAAAAAACAAACGGAGAGAGGTGACGTGTAGATTGTTAGGGATTAGTATTCCTCCTACTCTCTGCCCGGTGGGTCTTCAGGTCCCCTCCAGTCCTCGTGTAGATTGTTGGGGATTATTATTTCTCTCGCACTCTCTGCGGTGGTCTTCGTCCCCTCCAGTCCTCGTGTAGATTTGTGAGGGATTATTATTATCTCCGCACTCTCCTGCGTGGAGTCCCTTCAGTCCCCCTCCAGTCCTCGTGTAGATTAGGGATTATTCTTATCGCCGCACCTCTCTTCCGGTGGAGTCCCTTCAGTCCCTCCAGTCCTCGGTAGATGTTAGTGATTATTATTATCTTCCGCACTCTCTGCCGTGGAGTCTTCAGTCCCTCCATCCTCGTGTAAATTGTTAGGGATTTAACTGCTCCGCACTCTCGGCGGGTGGAGTCTTCATCCCCCTCCATCCTCGGGTAGATTTGTTAGGATTATGATTAATCTCGCACTCTCTCCGTGGAGTCTCATCCCCTCCAGTCTCTGTTTATATGTTAGGGATTATAATCTGCTCCCTACTCTCTGCCGGTGAGTCTTCGTCCCTCCAGTCCTCGTGTAGATTGTTAGGGATTATAATCTGCTCCGTACTCTCTGCCGTGGAGTCCTTCATCCCTCCAGTCCTCGGGTGTAGTTATTAAGGTATTATTATCGCTCGCACTCTCTGCCGGTGGAGTCCTTCTCCCCTCCAGTCCTCGTGTAGATTGTTAGCGGATTATTATTATCTCCGCACTCTCTGCCGTTGGCGTCTTCATCCCCTCAGTCCCGTGAGATGTTAGGATTATTATATCTCCGCACTCTCTGCCGGTTGAGTCTCAGTCCCCTCCAGTCCTCGTGTAGATGTTAGGATTATTATTCGCTCCCACTCTCTCCGGTGGATTCTTCGTCCCCCTCATCCTCGTGTAGATTTTAGGGATTATTATTCGCTCCGCACTCTCTTCTTGAGTCGTCTTCCCCCTCCGTCTCTCGTGTAGATGTTAGGGATTGATTATGCGCTCCGCACTCTCGGCGGGATCTCAGTCCCCTCAGTCCTCGTGTAGATTGTGCGGATTATTACCGCTCCGCACTCTCTGCCGGTGTGAGTCTTCAGTCCCCTCCATTCCCCCTCGTTTAGATTGTTATGGGATTATTATTATCGCCGACTCTCGCGGGCGTCTTCATCCCCTCCATTCCCGTGTAGATTGTTAGGATTATATCTGCTCTGTCACTCTCTGCCGGTGGGAGTCTTGCAGTCCCCTCCAGTCCTCGGTGTAGATGGTGGGATAATTATTCTCTCCGCACTCTCTGCCGTGGAGTCTCAGTCCCCGCCGTCCTCGTGTCGATTGTTAGGGATTATTATCCGCTCCGCACTCTCTGCCGGTGGAGTCTTCAGTCCCCTCCAGTCCTCTGTAAATGTTAGGATTCTAATCGCTGCCGCACTCCTCGCCGGTTGGTCTTCATCCCTCCAGTCCTCGTGTATGATTGTTGGGATTATTATCCGCTACGCACTCTCCTGCCGGTGTAGTCTCAGTCCCTCAGTCTCGTGTAGATGTTGGGGATTATTATCCGCTCCGCACTCTCTGTCCATTTGATTCTCAGTCCCCTCCATTCCTCGTGTAATGTTGGGATTATTATTAGCTCCGCACGCTCTGCCATTGAGTCTTCAGTCCCCTCCCAGTCCTTGTGTAGATTGTTAGGGATATAATCTGCTCCGACTCTCTGCCGGTGGAGTCTTCAGTCCCTCCATCCTCGTTAGATTGTTGGGAATTATTATTCTCTCCGCACTCTCTGCCGTGGAGTCTTCAGTCCCCCAGTCTCGTTGTAGATTGTTAGGTTATTATTCGCTCCGCACTCGCTGCCGGTGGAGTCTTCAGTCCCCCTCCAGTCCCTCTGTGTAATTGTTAGGATTATTATTATCTCCGCACTCTCTGCCGGTGGAGTCTTAGTCCCTCGCAGTCCTCGTGTAGATTTGTTTGGATTATAATCTGCTCTGCACTCCTGCCGTGGAGTCTTGAGTCCCTCCAGTCCTCGGGTAAAGATTGTTAGGATTATTTTCTCTCCGCCTCTCTGCCGGTGGACGTCTTCATCCCTCCAGGCCTCGTGTCGAGTGTTAGGATTATGATTCTCTCCTGCACCTCTGCCTGTGGCCTCTCAGTCCCCTCCCCATCCTCGTGTATATTGTTAGGGGAGTATTATATCTCCGCAACTCTCTGCCGGTGGAGCGTCATCCCTCCCTCCTCGTGTAATTGGTTAGGATAGTATTATCTCCGCACTCTCTGCCATTGGATGTCTTCATCCCCTCCAGTCCTCGTGTAGATTGGTGAGGTTATAAGCTGCTCGTCACTCTCTGCCGGTGGAGTCTTTCAGTCCCCTCCAGCCTCGTGTAGATTTTTAGGGATTATGATTACTCCGCACCTCTGCCGGTGGGATCTTCAGTCCCTCCAGTCGCTCCGTGTAGATTGGTTAGGGATTTTATTATCCTCCGCACTCTCTGCCGGTGTAGTCTTCAGTCCCCTCGTCCTCGTGTACTGTGAGGATTATTATTCGCTCCGCACTCTCTGCCGGTGGCGTCTCAGTCCCCTCCATCCCGTGTAGATTGTTAGGGATTATAATCTGCTCCGTCACTCTCTGCGGTGGAGTCTTCAGTCCCCTCCAGTCCCGTGTAATTGTTGGGATTATTATTCCTCTCCGCACTCTCTGCCGTGAGTCTTCAGTCCCCTCCAGTCCTCGTGTAGATTGTTAGGATGATTATTCTCTCCGCACTCTCTGCGGTGGAGTCCCTTCATTCCCCTCCAGTCCGCGTGTAGATTGTTAGGGATTATTATTCCTCCCACTCTCTGCCGGTTGAGTCTTCAGTCCCTCCAGTCTCGTGTAGATTGTTAGGATTAAATCGCTCCGCACTCTCTGCCTTGGGCCCCCCCCCCCCCCCCCCCCCCCCCCCCCCCCTCTTCAGTCCCCTCCGTCCCTCGGTAGATTTTTTAGATTATTAGCCGCTCCGCACTCTCGGGCTCGAGTGGAGTCTTCACCCCCTCCAGTCCTCGGTAGGATTATTAGGGATTATTAGTCGCTCCGCACTCTCTGCCCGGGGAGTCTCATCAGTCCCTCCAGTCCCTCGTGTAGATTGTTGGGATTATTATTATCTCCGCACTCTCTCCGGTGGAGTCTTCGGTCCCCTCCAGTCCTCGTGTAGAGTGTTGGGGATTATTATCCCTCCGCACTCTCTGCCGTGGAGTCTTCATCCCCTCCAGTCCTCGTGTAGTTTTGGGGATAAGTATCGCTCCGCCTCTCTGCCGTGGAGTCTCAGTCCCCTCCAGTTCCTCGTGTAGATTGTTGGGATTATTATCCGCTCCGCACTCTCTGTCCGGTGGATCCCTTCATCCCCTCCATCCTCGTTAGAGTGTTATGGTTATTATTCTCTCCTCAACTCTCCTGCCATTGGAGGCCTTTAAGTCCCTCCAGTCCTCGTTAGATTGTTAGGGATTATTATTCTCTCCCAATCTCTGCCTTGGAGTCTTCAGTCCCCTCCATCCTTTGTGTAGATTGTTAAGGATTAATAATCTGCTCCGTACTCTCTGCGGTGAGTCTTCGTCCCCGGCCTCCTCTTTAGAGTGTTTATGATTTTATTCCTCTCCGCACTCTCTGCCGGTGGCGTCTTCAGTCCCCTCCAGTCCTCGTGAGAGGTTAGGATTTTCTTCTCTCCGCACTCTCTGCCGTGGAGTCTTCAGTCCCCTCCAGTCCTCGTGTAGATGTTAGGGAATTATAATCCGCTCCGCACTCTCTGCCGGTGGAGTCTTCAGTCCCTGCAGTCACTGGTAGATTGTTAGCTGATTTAATCCTGCTCCGCACTCTCTGCGGGTGGAGTCTTCAGTCCCCCCAGTCCTACGTGTAGATTGTTAGGGATTATTATTTGCTCTCCCACTCTCTGCTTCGTTGGGTTTCGGTCCCCTCCAGTCCACGTGTTAGATTGTTGGGGATTCATAATCTGCTCGATACTCTTGCCGGTGGGGTTTCATCCCTCCAGTCTCGTGTAGATGTTAGGGATTATTATTCTCTCCGCACTCTCTGCCGGTGAGTCCGTCATCCCTCCATCCTCGTGAGATTGTTAGGGATTTATTATCTCGAACTCGCTTGCCGGTTGGAGCTTCAGTCCCCTCCAGTCCTCGTGAGATATTAGGGAGTTATTATTCGCTCCGCCCTCTGCCGGTTGATCTTCAGTCCCTCCAGTAATCGTGTAGATTGTTAGGGATATATCGCTCCCACTCTTCGCCCGTGGCTCTTCAGGTCCCCTCCAGTCCTCGTGAGATTTGTGGGATTCTATCCGCTCCGCAGCTCTCTGCCGTTGGAGTTCTTCAGTCCCCTCCGATCCTCGGTGTAGATGTTAGGGATATATTCTCTCCGCATCTCTCTGCCGTGTGAAGTCTTCAGTCCCCTCCAGTCCGGTGAGTGTTAGGGATTATTATTTTCCGCACCTCTGCCGGGGTGGAGTCTTCAGTCCCCCTCCAGTCCTCGTAGATTTGTTAGGGATATTATCTCCGCAGTCTCTGCCGGTGGAGTCTTCCGTCCCCTCCAGTCCTCGTGTAGATTGTTAGGATTATATCTCTCCGCACTCTCTGCCGGTGAGTCTTCAGTCCCCTCCAGTCCTCGTGTTGATTGTTAGGGATTATTATCGCTCCGCACTCTCTGCCGGTGAGTCTTCAGTCCCCTCCGTCCTCGTGTAGATTGTAGGGATTAAATCTGCCGTACTCTCTGCCGGTGGAGTCTTCAGTCCCCTCCAGTCCTCGTGTAGATTGTTAGGGATATTAATCTGCTCCGTACTCTTCTGCGGTGGAGTCTTCAGTCCCCTCCAGTCTCGTGTAGATTGTGGGGATATTATTCGCTCCGGAGTTCACACATCCTTTCCTCATAAACTCAATTCATGGTTATTCATTTATTCTTTTTTACAAAAAAGATATAATTTTAAATTCCCTACTCCCACTTAGGCCCTATGCCCCCTAGGAGTAATCCAAAAAACATAGAATTTAATAGACGTTGGCTATGTTTCTCTTATATACCCACAAAAATAATATTCTATATATCGCGCCTACAGAAAGCTGTCGCATCAGCCCTGTCCCCAGGGGTCACAATCTAAACAACCTAACAGTATGTTTTGGAGTGTGGGAGGAAACCAGAGGAAACCCACCAAACACGGGGTGCGAGAGCAACAGTTGAAACTCTCTTACAGATGGTGTACTGGGTGGGTTAGAACCCATGACCCCAGCGCTGCCCCTGATGCTACCCACTGAGCCACAGATGGCTTGGCAGGCTGTAGTGCTACCCCTGAGCCACGGTGCTGCAGGGCTGTATTGCTACCCATAGCCACGGTGCTGCGGCTGTATGCTACCACTGCCACGGTGCTTGTCAGGGCTGTATGGCTTTGACCCCGAGACGGCTAGGCAGGGGAGCTGGGGGTTGGGGGGGGGGGGGGGTGCTGTAGTGCTACCCACTGGTCACGTGTCGGCTGGCTGTACAGTGCACCCACTGAGCCACGGTGCTGCAGGGTCTGCTGCAGTGCTACCCACGGAGCCACGGCGCGGCCCATAGATTGCCTTGATACCGTGTTTGAAGGGGGCAATGACACAGATCGCCTATCTATCAGTTTCTCTGCCAGAATACTTGTATTCTGAGGCCGGGTTGTAGTATCTGATGTCTCACCAGTGCAGTCCTGGTGACATTGTATTCTGAGGCCGGGCTGTGGGTATCAGATTCTACACCAGGCAGTCCTGGGTGACATTGTATTCTGAGGCCGGGGCTGTAGTATCCGATGTCTTCACCAGTGCAGTCCTGTGACATTGTATCTGAGCGGGGCTGTGGTAGCATGTCTCACCAGTGCAGTCCTGGTGACATTGTATTCTGAGGCGGGGCGTGGTATCTGATGTACTCACCAGTCAGTCCTGGTGACATTGTTTCTGAGGACGCGGCGTAGTAGTCAGATGTCTCACAGTGGCATCTGGTGACATTGTATTCTGAGGCCGGGGCTTGTAGTAGCTGATTGTTCTCACCAGTGCAGTCTGGGTACATTAGTATTTCTGAGGCCGGGGCTGTAGTACGATGTCTCACCAGTGCAGTCCTGGTGACATTGTATTCTGAGGCCGGGCTGTTGTATCGATGTCTCACAGTGCAGTCCTGGTGACATTGTATTCTGAGGCCGGGGCTGTAGTATCGATGTCTCACCAGTGCAGTCCTGGGACATTGTATTTCTGAGGCCGGGGCTGTAGTAGCAGATGTCTCACCAGTGCAGTCCTGGTGACATTGTATTCTGAGGCGGGCTGGTGTATCGGAGTCTCACCAGTGCAGTCCTGGTGACATTGTTATCTGAGGCCGGGGCTGTGTAGTAGCAGATGTCTCACCAGTGCAGTCCTGGTGACATTGTATTCTGAGGCGGGCTGTTATAGCGATGCTCACCAGTGCATTCCTGGTGACATTGTATTCTGATGCGGGTGTGGTAGCGATGTCTCACGTGCCAGTCCTGGTGACATTGTATTCTAGGCCGGGCTTTAGTAGTAGATGTCTCACCAGTGCAGTCCTGTGACATTTGATTCTGAGGCCGGGCTGTAGTATAGATGTCTCACATTGCAGTCCTGGTGACATTGTACTCTTGAGTGCCGGGGCTGTGGTATCGGTGATGTCCACAGTGCAGTCCTGGTGACTTGTATATCTAGGCGGGGCTGTGGTAGGATGTCTCACCAGTGCAGTCCTGGTGACATTGTATTCTGAGGCCGGGCTGTGTAGCAGATGTCTCACCAGTGAGGTCCTGGTGACATTTGTATTCTGAGGCCGGGGCTGGTAGTGAGCTGATGTCTCCCAGTGCAGTCCTGGTGACATGTATTCTGAGGCCGGGGTAAGTAGCTGATGTTCTCACCAGTGCATCCTGGTGACATTGTATTCTGAGGCCGGGTGTAGGAGCGATGTCTCACCAGTGCAGTCCTGGTGACATGTATTCTGAGGCCGGGGCTGTAGTAGCCGATGTCTCACCAGTGCAGTCCTGGTGCCATTGTATTCTGAGGCCGGGGCGTAGTAGCAGATGTCTCACCAGTGCAGTCATGGGTTGACATGTACTTCTGAGGCCGGGGTCTGTATAGCAGATGTTCTCCCAGTGCATCCTGGTGACATTGTATTCTGAGGCCGGGGCTGTAGTAGCTGATGTCTCGCAGTGCAGTCCTGGTGACATTGTTTCTGAGGGCCGGGCTGTAGTAGCTGATGTCTCACCAGTGCAGTCCTGGTGACATGTATTCTGAGGCCGGGGCTGTAGTAGTGATGTCTCACCAGTGCAGTCCTGGTGACATTGTATTCTGAGGCCGGGGCTGTATAGCAGATGTCTCACCAGTGCAGTCCTGGTACATTGTATTCTGAGGCCGGGCTGTGGTAGCTGATGTCTCACCAGTGCAGTCCTGGTTGACATTGTATTCTGAGGCCGGGGCTGTTGTATCGGATGTCTCACAGTGCAGTCATGGTGACATTGTATTCTGAGGCTCTCTTCCTCCGTGTTGAACAGAAGGACACTGGGGTGTTGCCAGAGCTCCTCTGTGCTAACTTCACAGGATGTACACTCTCGCTCCCCCTTCCTCGCCTGATGTAATTCACACGCTGTGATGTGGTTAAGTGCTCCTGTACAGTGTAACAATCTGTGAAGCTACAGCACACAGAGACCTCGGTAACGCCCAAGAGCCCTACTGACTCATTAGCATAATTTTAAGCGATTTTAGGAGGAAGGAGGCCATGGATGGCAAATATTAGATGTTACCAGAGTCCTGGTGCCTGGATTCCCTGGTTGAGGCATTTTCTTGGGGATGAGTGGAAGGGCACCTGGCGACGTGCTGTGAACTTATCAATGACGTGGCAATAGTGCAGAGTAAGAAATCCTTCTGCGGGTGAAGCCTTTGTTGCACTCTCTAGAATGGATTTATGTTTGGTCCATAATATTATGTATAAAAACTGTTTGTTTCCTCCGCTGCCCCCATGACGACCACCTGGAGGATGCCCTTTGACCTCTGTGGGAACAGGAAAGGAGGTCAGGATCTCCCGCCATGCATGCGGTATGAGGGGGGACGAACACTCACATCGCACGGTGCGAGACCAAGCCATGCGGGTCCGACCCGATTACCGCTCATCCCGCTGCATCTGTCGCCTAAGGGAGAGCGGGGTGCTCTGTGGCCTTAATTATTCTCTGGCGTTCACGCGGAGGCAGATGATGACTTCCATCACGAACCAGAAGTGACGTTCCGATGACCGACGCTCCGGCTGCGGCCTGAACAGGGGGTGAGGAATCTGGGGGAAAGGGAAGGAGGAGAAATCTAAATCCAGATCTTCTAACGTTCAGAGTTCTAGAATTTAATATGTTCCACCGAGACGCAAAAGAAAACCGTATGTACCCGGGCGCAGATGACGAGACGCGAAATCCTCTTATGGATGAGATGGAAGAGTTTATTGAAGAACACACATCTTCCCAGGCGCTTCAGGGTCGCTCCCCTAAAAGACCCACTACCCCCGCATCACGTCGGCAGGACCGGACGACAAAGCCGATACCGAAGATTTACTAAAGTAGATGAACAGGTGTCTAAGAGATGATGACCACTTGAAGACGCAGGACGGCTTCGAGACCCTGGATCGGAAATCTGAGCGTTACTTAAGCACACCATCCTATTGAACGAAAAACTAACCTTACGCTTCTTCAGTCTCCAGAACACTAATCTCACGTCAAGGAACGTAACAACCAGGAAAATCTTCCCCTGCCGAAACTGGCGGCCTCTTTCTTGCAGAAAGCTCGAATCCCTTCAGGACGCCTCAGGATGGAGCGGGTCATCTGCTCTAGACCTTGTGCACAAAGATCTTGACGCCCATTCCTCCTCCAATTCTCCCGTCCTCTCAGAAGCTCTGGAGATTTCTCTGGTCTGTCCTTGGCAGGGGCGCTGCCTTTGGGATTTCTTCTGCTCCCAGAGGTGGTTGCTTCTTACGGAATCAGAATGTGCTATGGTCCCCAGACGACTCCGATGGCACCTAGTAAGGACGACACAAACTCCGGGCAGATGGGAGACACTGCCGCCTATAGGTGGGTGAAAGATTCTAATCACTTTTCTAGAATCCATCCTCTGGACCTTGGACCCTTCTTAATCCTTCTAAAGGTCCTTTCGCACAATGGAAAACTGACTTCAGCCCAAAGACCGGAGAGCTCCAAACCATCGCAATACAAGAACCTTATCTAAATTCTGGACGACAGAATTATAATAACACTGGACTCTACTTTTCTTCTAAGTGGTCAAACTTCTACAGAAATCAGGAGATTGTCCTTCCATCTTCCTGTGATAATCCAACATCCTGCAGGGAGGGCGAGTGGCCACCCTCGATGTGAGGCGCATCCTCCAGCCCATGGAAGCTCGGGGTGTAGGGGCCAAACAAGGGGAACAGCTCCAAGGTAACGATTACCAGATGGCAACATCAGAATGTTTCTACATGGCACCGAACCCGAGGGCTCATTCCACCAGAGCCACGTCCACCCGGGGCAGAGAGAAGGGCAGCCACCTGGCCACATTGCAAAGCAGCGACTTTGGCTCTCAGAAAACGTTCTCCATTACCACAGACTGGACCTTCCAAATAAACCTTTGGCCTTCGGAAGAAGATGCTTCAACTTCTCATCTCTTTTGGTAAGTCTCCAGGTGACCGTCATGGGGGACGTGGTGGAATTCAAATCGTTGTCCACCTGACGGCCGAGTTACTTCTGTTGTTTCTATTGTATCTTGCGTGTGATGTAACATACTTTAATAAATTTGGCAGTCGCTGGTGGGCGGATCCGGAGGGGACTTTTAACCCCTCTCCTTCCTCTTCTGACAGAGGTCAAAGGGCATCCTCCAGGTCATGGGGACTAGTGAAAATTGGCAGATCTGAATTTTTTCTCTTTATATGCAGACGTGAGACCAAGTATTACACGGCGTTGAGTTAGCCGGCGCCTACAGCTGGTATGGGAGAACCGGTTATAAGAGACCGGAAGTTCTGCACCTGCAGTACGGGTGAGTGTCTCCCTCGTGATCCCTCATTCCCGTGCCATTGTCCCATTGTAACGTCCCTCTGTTTCCAGGGGTCCGCGTTATGATTAAATACACAAAAGTCACCACCCCCCGGCGACTTGTGCTGATAGGAGAGGGAGGATGAGGACAGACCCTTTTGGCAAAACTGAAAGAACTTTATGATGACGGTAAGGAGGAGTGACGGTCTGATCTTAGTGAGGGAGTCTGTGAACAGGGACATAGAGGGGAAACCCACCAAAACTACAGTGGTAGCGGCTACTACAGAGACCCCGTGTCCGGGCTGCTTGCGCTGCAGGAACGCCTCCAGGAATACAATGAGCCCGGCGCCAGGTATCAGTGACTGGGGGCTTCCTGCGGAGCCCATTGCTTGTTTCCTGCACCGAACCTTGGGCGTCATTGAGCTTCACTCCGACCTCCCTTGTGGGTGACCATCTGTATACATGGCGTGGTCTGTAGGTTTGTTCTTAAGTTGAAGTTGTATGCAAGTCGGAACTGTATATTTTATATTGTAACCCCAGCCAATTTTTTTTTGTACAATTGCAATTTTAACAATGTTGGATGTGAAAGACCCAGGATTATCACTAAAGCTTCATTGCAGACCCTCTGATACTGTTACAGCTGATTATTATAACCTAGGGCTAAAGTAACTAACTTACTAACATCCAGAGGTCCGTCTGTAAGTAGGGGACCGCTGTACGATTTGACCAGTGCAGTCCTGGTGACATTGTATTCTGAGGCCGGGGCTGTAGTAGCTGATGTCTCACCAGTGCAGTCCTGGTGACATTGTATTCTGAGGCCGGGGCTGTAGTAGCAGATATCTCACCAGTGCAGTCCTGGTGACATTGTATTCTGAGGCTCTCCTTCCTGGTGGACATTCCGATACCCTACAGCCCCGGCTCAGAATCAATGTCACCCATACTGCACTGGTGAGACATCAGCTACTACAAGCCCGCCTCAAATACAAATGTCACCAGGACTGCACTGCGATACACAGCTACTAACAGCCCCGGCCTCAAATACAAGTCACCAGGACTGCACTGGAGACATCGCTACTACAGACCCCGGCCTCAAATACATTCCCAGGACGCACTGGTGAGCTCTGCTACTACAGCCCCGCCTCAGAATACAATGTCACCAGGACTGCCTGGTGAGACATCAGCTACTACAGCCCCGCCTCAGAATACAATGTCACCAGACTGCACTGGGAGACATCAGCACTAACTCAGCCCGCCTCAGAATACAATGTCACGAGGACTGCACTGGTGAGACATCAGCTACTACAAGCCCGGCTCCGACATACAATGTCACCAGGACTGCACTGGTGAGACATCCTACTACAAGCCCCGGCCCAGAATACAATGTCACCAGGCACTCGACTGGTGAGACATCTGCTACTCACAGCCCCGGCCTCAGAATACAATGTCACCAGGACTGAAACTGGTGAGACATCGCTACTACACAGCCCCGCCTCATATTACAAGGTCACCAGGACTGCACTGGTGACATCAGATACCACACCCACAAGGCCCCCGGCCTCAGAATACAATGTCACCAGGACTGCACTGGTGAGACATCTGATACTACAGCCCGGCCTCAGAATACAATGTCACCAGACTGCACTGGTGCGACATCTGATACACAAGCCCGCCTCAAAATACAATGTCACCAGGACTGCACTGGTAGACATCCGCTACACACAGCCCGGCCTCAGAATACAATTTCACCAGGACTGCACTGGTGAGACATCGCGATACACAGCCCCGCCTCAGAATACAATGTCACCAGGACTGCACTGGTGAGACATCGCTACTACAGCCCCGGCCTCAGATACAATGTCCCAGGACTGCACTGGTGAGACATCGATACCACAGCCCCGGCCTCAGAATACAATGTCACCAGACTGCACTGGTGAGACCTCGCTACTACATCCCCGCCTCAAATACAATGTCACCAACTGCACTGGTGAGTACATCTATACTACAGCCCCGGCCTCAGAATACAATGTCACCAGGACTGCACTGGAGACAACTGATCCAGCCCCGCCCTCAGAATCAATGTCACCAGGACTGCACTGGTGAGACATCAGTCTACACAGCCCCCGCGCCTCAGAATACAATGTACCCAGGACTGGCACTAGTGAGACATCACTACTACAAGCCCCCCTCAGAATACAATGTCACCGAGGACTGCACTGTGAGACATCTGATACTACGCCCCGCCTCAGATACTAATGTCCCACCGGACTGCACTGGTGAACTCAGTCGACCACGCCCCGCCTCAGAATACAATGTCACCAGGACTGCACTGGTGAACATCGGCTACCAACAGCCCGCCGCAGTACATGTCCACCAGGACTGCACGGTGAAGACATCTGATACTACAACGCCCCGGCCTCAGAATACATTTCACCAGGACTGCACTGGTAGACATCTGATCACAAGCCCGGCTCAGAATACAATGTCACCAGGACTGCACTGGTGAGACATCTGATACTACAGCCCCGGCCTCAGAATACAATGTATTCTGGCAGAAACATGATAGATGAGGCCGATCTGTGTCTATTGCCCTTCCAGATATACGGTATCAAGGCATCTTTATGGGCGGCACAGTGGCTGAGTGGGTAGCACTACAGCCCTGCAGCACCGTGGCTGCATGGGATACGCACTACAGCCCTGCAGCACCGTGGCTCAGTGGTAGTCAACTACAGCCCTGCAAGCACACCGTGGCTCAGTGGGTAGCACGACTAGCTCCCTGCAGCAAACCGTGTCTCAGTGGGTAGCACTACACCCGCGCCCTGCTCCGTGTCAGCTGCATAACCGTGGCTCATGGTAACAATACAGCCCTGCGGCACCGTGGCTCAGTGGTAAGCAACTACAAGCCTGCAAGCGCTGGGGTCCCTGGTTCTAATCCACCCAGGTCACACCATCTGTAAAGAGTTTTTCAATTGTTCTCTCACTCGTGTTTGCGGTGGTTTGCCTCTGGTTTCCTCCCCCACTCCAAAACACCTGACTTAGGGGTTGTTTTAGATTGTGACCCCTGGGGACAGGGATGATCGACAGCTTTCTGTAAGGCGCTATATATAGAATTATTAATTTTGGGTATATAAAGAACATAGCCACTGTCTAATTATATTTCTAATGTTTTTTTGGATTATCCTAGGATGGTTGCATAGGCCTAAGTGGGAGTAGGGAATTTTAAATTATATCCTTTTTTTGTAAAAAAGAATATGATAAACCATATTGAGTTATACATGAGGAAAGGATGTGTTGAACTCCGGCGAATAATAAGTCCCCACAATCTACACGAGGCTGGGAGGGGACTGAAAACTCCACCCGGGCAGAGAGTACGGAGCGTTATGAATCCCTACATCTACAACCGAGGACTGGAGGGGACTGAGACTCCCCCGGCAGAGAGTACGGAGCAGATTTAATCCCTAACATCTACACGAGTACTGAGGATGGACTGAAGACTCCACCGGCATAGAGTGCGGAGCGAATCATACCCTAACACACTCTAACACGAGGACGGAGGGGACTGAAGACTCCGCCGTCAGAGAGTGGCGAGAGAATATATCCCTACAATCTACACGAGGACTGGAGGGGACTGAAGAACTCCCCGGCAGAAGACTGCGGAGATATACATCGCGCACAGCCCACCCTCCAGACAACTTTAGATGACAAGAAAACGCACTCAAAGATCTAGGGGTAAATCTCACCTCCTCTTACAAACCTTATTCACACACAACTACCCCGCTCATACACGGAAACCGGAACTCTCCCTGACCAATGGCGTAACCTCTCTATGTGGTAGCATTAATGCAATTCAATTTAGGTAAAATTGACATTTGCTTTACTACTTGCAGACCCTCCCAGTTCCGATCCCTCTTAATGCTACGCTATTACATTTCATATGGGCTCGCAGACGCCATCGAGTCTCCAAATCTGTATTATTGGCAGTCTCCAGGTGCATCCCCGCTAGGCCCAACTTATGGGCCTACTACAGGTGGGTGGCCCCAATACACCCCAACTCTTACCTATGGAAAGGCCCCCCCCCTAAACAATCCCTGATGGGTGCCATAGCCTCCACATACAAGATTCCCCCCCCGCCGCCCCCCCTCGCAACCCCGCCGCCCCCCTCCCCGGCACAGCCCCGCCCTCCCCCCCGGCCCCACACCCCTCCCAGACGCCACCACACCCCTCCACGGACCACCACAACCCTACCCGGCACCAACACACCTCACCCGGCCACCACGGCCACCACACCCCTCCCCGGCCCCAAACCCCTCCACGGAGCCACCCACACCCCGACCCCGGCCACCACACCTCCCCGGGGCCACCAACACCCCTCCCAGGCCACCACACCCTCCCCGGCCAACCAACCACCCCTCCACCTGGGCCACCACACCCCTCCCGGCCACCACACCCCTCCCGGCCACCAACCCTCCCGGCGGCACACCACACCCCTCCCACGGCACCACACCCATCCCCGGCCACACACCTCCCGGCCACCACAACCCCCACCCCGGCCACCACACCCTCCCCGGCCCGCCCCCGCGTTTCACTTACCTGACTGTTTCCAATAAATGGTCTCGGCATCAATATCATTTTCCCCAGATAGCAAAGTCATGTAGAAGTATCTCCTGGGGATGTGGATCTCTCCCAAGCAAACTTCCTATTTCCTAAAGGGAACTTCTTACATAACGCAGGAAACCCTGACGCGGAGTGTTTACTCGAATCTTTCTCGGCAACCATAAACCCAAGCCACATCATGACCTGTGACCCTACTCAGCGCACTCCTGTACCAGCCGGTCCCCTACTACAGACGGACCTCTGGATGTTAGTAGTTACTGTACTTTAGCCCTAGTTATTAATAATCAGCTGTAACACGTTATCAGAGGCGTCTGCAATGAAGCTTTAGTGATATCCTGGTTCTTCACATAACCAACATTGTTAAATTCAATTGATCACAAAAAAAAATTTGGCTGGGGTTACAATATAAAATATAACAGTTTCCACTTGCATACAACTTAAACTTAGAAACAAAACCTCAAGACCACACCATGTATACAGATGGTCACCCACAAGGGAGGGTCGGAGTGAGTGAGCTCATGACGCCCAAGGTTCGGTGCAGGAGAACAAGCAATGGGCTCCGGCAGAAGCCCCCAGTCACTATACCTGGCGCAGGCTCATTGTATTCCTGGAGGGTCTCTGCAGCGCAGCAGCCCGGACCGGGGCTCTTGTAGTAGCCGCTACCACTGTAGTTTTGGTGGGTGTTTCCCCCTCTATGTCCCTGTTCACATGACTCCCTCACTAAAGTAACAGACGTCACTCCTCTTAACCGTCATCATAAAGTTCTTTCAGTTTTGCCACAAAGGGTGTCCTCATCCTCCCCTCTATCAGCACAAGTCGCCGGGGGGATGGTTGACTTTCTGTGTCATTTTTAATCGAACGGACCCCTGAAAAAGAGGGAAGTTACAATGGAGACAATGGCACGGGAATTGAGGGATCACGGAGGGAGACACTCACACCGTACTGCAGGTGCAGAACCTTCCGGTTCTTATAACCGGTCTCCATACCAGCTGTACGGCGCCGCCTCCTCACACGGTGTAATACTTGGTCATCACGTCTGCATAATAAAGAGAAAAAAAATCAGATCTGCCAATTTTCACTAGTCCCATGACCTGGAGGATGCCCTTTGACCTGTCAGAAGAGGAAGGAGGGGGTTTAAAAGTCCCCTCCCAGATACCGCCCACCCGCGACTGCCAAATTATTTATTAAGTATGTACATCACACGCAAGAACATACAATAGAAAACAACAAGAAGTAACTCTGGCCGCGGGTGGACACCGATTCTGATTCCACACGTCCCCCATGACGGTCACCTGGAGACCTTACCCAATGAGATGAGAAGTTGAAGCATCTTCCTTCCGAGGCCAAAGGTTTATTTTGGAAGGTCCGTTGTGGTAACTGGAGACGTTTTCTGGAGAAGCCAAAGTCGCTGCTTGCAATGTGGCCCAGCGTGGCTGCCCTTCTCTCTGACCGGAGTGGACGTGGCTCTGGTGGAATAGACCCTCGGGTTCTGGTGCCATGTAAGAAACATTCTGATGTTGCCATCTGTAATCGTACCTGGATGCTTTCCCTTGTTTGGCCCCTACACCCCGAGCTTCCATGGGTGGAGGGATGCGCCTTACACGAAGGGTGCGCAACTCGCCTCCCTGCGGATGTTGGATTATCACAGAAGATGGAAGGACAATCTCCTGATTTCTGTAGCAGTTCATGCCACCTAGAGAAGAAAAGTAGAGTCCATGTTATTATATTACTGTCGTCCAGAATTTTTAGATAAGGTTCTTGTATTGCGATGGTTTGAGCTCTCTCTGGTTTGGGGCTGAAGTCAGTTTTCCATTGGGCGAAAGGACCTTTAGAGGATTAAGAAGGGTCCAGTCCAGGGAATGGATTCTAGAAGAAGTGATTAGAAATCTTTCACCCACTATAGGCGGCAGTGTCCCATACTGCCCGGAGCTTGTGTCGTCCTTACTAGGGTGCCATCAGGAAGTCGTTGGGGACCATAGACACATTCTGATTCCGTAAGAAGCAACCACCTTGGGAGCAGAAGAAATCCCCAAAGGCAGCGCCCCTGCCAAGGACAGACCAGAGAAATCTCCAGGAGCTTCTGAGAGGACGGGAGAATTGGAGGAGTGGTAATGGGCGTCAGATCTGTGGTGCACACAAGGTCTAGAGCAGATCTGACCCGCTCCATCCTGAGGTCGTCGTATGACGGGATTCGAGCTTTCTGCAAGAAAGAGGCCGCCATTTCAGGAGGGGAAGATTTTCCTGGTTGTACGTTCCCTTGACGTGAGATTAGTGTTCTGGAGACTGAAAAGCCGTAAGGTTAGTTTTTCAGTTCAATAAGGAAGTGGTCCCGTGCTTGCTTAAGTAACGCTCAGATTTCGATCCATAGGGTCTCGAAGCGTCCTGCCGTCTTCAAGTGGTAATCATCTCTTAGACACCTGTTCATCTACTTATGTAAATCTCGGTATCCGGCTTCTGTCGTCCGGTCCTGCGATCTGATGCGGGGGTAGTCGGGCTCTTTTGAGGGAGCGACCCTGAAGCGCCTGGGAAGAGTGTGTCGTTCAATAAACTCTTCCATTATCCATAAGAGGATTTCGCGTCTCGCTCATATGCGCCCCGGGTACATACGGTTTCTTGTGCGTGTCGGTGGACACATATTAAATCTTTAGAACTCTGAACGTTAGAAGATCTGGATTAGATTTCTCCTCCTTCCCTTCCCCCAGATTCCTCCATCCCCCTGTTCAGGCCGCAGCCGAGCGTCGGTCATCGGAACGTCACTTCTGGTTCGTGATGGAAGTCATCATCTGCCTCCGCGTGAACGCCAGAGAAAATTAAGGGACACAGAGCACCCCCGCTCTCCCTAGGCGACAGATGCCAGCGGGATGAGCGGTAATCGGGTCGGACCCGCATGGCTTGGTCTCGCACCGTGCGATAGTGAGTGTTCCTTCCCCCCTCATACCTGCATGATGAGCGGGAGATCTGACCTCCTTCCTGTTCCCACAGAGGTTCAAAGGGCATCCTCCAGGTGGTCGTCATGGGGGACGCGGAGGAAAACAAACAGTTTTATACATAATATTTATGGACCAACATAAATCCATTCTAAGAGATGCAACAAAGGCTTCACCGCGAAGGATTTCTTACTCTGCACTATTGCCACGTCATTGATAAGTTCACAGCTACGTCGCCAGGTCCCTTCCACTCATCCACCAAGAAAAATGCCTCCACCAGGGACATCCAGGCACCAGGACTCTGGTAATCATCTAATATTTGCCATCCATGGCCTCCTTCCTCCTAAAATCAGCTTTAAAATTTATGCTAATGAGTCAGTAGGGCTCTTGGGCGTTACCAGAGGTCCTGTGTGCTGTAGCTTCACAGATTGTTACAACTGTACAGGAGCACTTAACCACATCACAGCGTGTGAAATTACATCAGGCAGAGGAAGGGGGAAGCGAGAGTGTAACATCCTGTGAAGTTACAGCACAGAGGAGCTCTGGCAACACCCCATGTCCTTCTGTTCAACACGAGGAGGAAGGAGAGCCTCAGAATACAATGTCAACCAAGGACTGCACTGGTGAGAATACCGATACCACAAGCCCGGCCTCAGAATACAATGTCACCAGACTGCACTGGTGAGACATCAGCTACCACAGCCCCCGGCCTCAGAATACATGCACCAGGACTGCACTGGTGAGAATCTGCTACTACAGCCACCGGTCTCACCAGTGCAGTCCTGGTGACATTGTATTCTGAGGCCGGGGCTGTGGTAGCTGATGTCTCACCAGTGCAGTCCTGGTGACATTGTATTCTGAGGCCGGGGCTGTAAGCTGTAGAAGCCGGAGGTTTCCTCCCATCTCGATCTCACCATAAGCAGTCCTTGGAGATGATGCAGGCCTTGAATAGTTCTGAGTGTCCGGCTGGGCGTCTGGTATAGTCGTATAGCGACTGCATTGTTCACCAGTGCAGGCTTCCTCCCTGGGTGTCACTTCTTGTATCTGAGAGATGCCTGGTCTGTGGTAGCTTGATTGGCTTCGTCAAACCAGTGCAGTTCTCGTGACATGTATCTGAAGGCCGGGCGGCTTTCGTATATGCTCTATGTCGGTCAAACCCATATGCTAGTCCTGGTGACATTGTATTCTAGGCCGGGCTGTAAGTATGCTTGTGTTCCCACCAGTGGCAGTCCTGTGACATTGTAGTTTCTGAGGCGGGCTGTTAGTAGCTGAAGCTTACAAAGGAAGGTAAAAGAACAATGATGTGTCCAGGAGCGGGATGCGAGCGGGACGAAGCTGCTAGTCGCCTCAGAAGTGGTTAAGGACATGATACGCAACTAAACGCAAACGAAGAAAGATGCTAGACCTCGTATCCAAATCTTTTCGCGAGACTATGGTCTGAACAACGGGGAGCGACCCACGTCCAGGCAGCAAGGAAGCTGCAGACTTCAGTGCACCAGCTCTCTCCCATTGAGGCGTCGGGCTCCCCCATGAATTTACCCATCCTGGGTACACGTTAACGAATTATTCAGACTTCCTAACTGTCACGGTCCGCAATGTTATGGCTTGTGTCATCAATGGCCGCATGGTCCCGAGGAATCCACAACCATGAAGCTTGACCACACAACTGCAGGACAAAAGCCATAGAAAAAAAAGACAGTCCCTTGCATATTTTACTAAATAATTACTTTTATATATTTACATTTATACATGGTGTGTACACTATTTTTTTTTTAGACCAGTGACAATCTACGATACATTTATCATAAATTTAAACAAGATTTGCACCAAAAAGTTGCAGGTGCCAAGTAACTTGTGTTGCCCTTTTTCACACCTAAACCAAGCAAGTCCATTTTCTAATGCCCGTGTGTTAAAGGAGAATGAAGTAAATTCCAGCTGCGATATCTACACACCGAAGTCCAACATAAAAAGCATATTATTCACATTCAGAAAATCTGATAAAGTAGTAGTAAAAGTGAATGCGGATTTATCCAAAGCCCACATAAACACTGTGGGAAAAAAGGATAGACCAATTCATGTTCTGCAGCATGTCTTTTTTCTGCAGTGTGACGCTGTAGAATTCAATCTTTTCAAATAACTGTTCATCTCCCTCCCCCCCACCCCCCGCCTCACCCATTGCATAAATCGCTGCATTACACCCTAATAATTATTAATGCATTAATATTTATTATGGACCAGCCATTAAAGGGTTTTTTCCAGAAACAAGTATGTATACAAAAACAAGTATGTCCTAAAATTTATCAAAGTGGTCTGAAGATCCACCCCCCTTGTGTGTGTGTTGTGATTCGATTTCCTTTTTTTTTTTCGCAGAAAGTGCTTTATCTTAACTCGCGAGTAACCACACCCCATAGTGTTTGTTAATTTACCAATGAAATGATTCTTTAGTCAGGGACTGGTAGGATACGTATTTGGGCACTATGATATATGCAATTCATTATATACTCAACCTGTGTGGTCACATACTATACAGATGGCAAGCGTGATTAAAATAAGAGGATCGCTGTGTATGATATTATCCACACCAGTATACAATTAGGCCTTCCAGTGTAGGTCCACTTGACTTTTGTAAGTGGGCTACATGCGTAGACTCATAGCAATCTGAGATTTATTATGAAAGACATTTAAAATTTTCCAATTTTGAGATTAAATTTCTATTGACATTCAAGGAGCTCGCAGTAAAAGGAGTAAATGCTGTTTCACATATCTTGCTAATGTGTGAACTATTGGCAAAGAATGCTATGATTGGTTGCAGATGCATTCACCTCAGCAACTTGAAACCAAAGCAAGATGTACCCCAAAAAGATATCTAATCTCAAAGAAACCACAAGAAAAACTATTAGTAGAGATGCAATGGAGTACACTAATCTATGGTGCTGTGTGGGTGCACCAGCGCCGGGCCCTGCACTCGGGGTATTTCAGGGGAAACCACCCCCCTGGGGCAGCCATAATACCATAGATCAGTGATGTCACCCAACCAATGGGCGCCGGCAGGTATTTAGCAGCCTTCAGTTCGTCTGGACACGAATTACTTCTCCTGCCCGGTGAATGTATAATCTTGATGTGGACGGAATGCTAAAGTATCGTATACTGGAGTGAGATGGGGCCAGAAGAACCAACCCCGGTGCACATTCGCACTATACCTCATGATATGAGGCGCAGGCGGGATTCGCGTACACGCCACGGCGCCATTTCCTGTTCTCCGACCCCATGACAGAAGATGCTGGGCAAAGAGGTGATCTACAGCTTTTTAAAAAAAAAACATCTGATAGCAAGCATGAATGGGTGGGACGGCCGCAGTACTAATGAAACTAATTGATATAGGGGATGGGGAGAGTTAGTATGCATATTTAAATATATCACTTGCGGCGTGATACAGTATGTTTAGTCAGGACCTATATTATATAGCTAATGAGAGGGCATATCATAATAGTTCCATGGTGGGGATGGAGGGGAAGGGTGGGGAAGGGGAGCAGTCTATTAATGATTATTGAGAAGGGGCCATTAGGATCTAAAAAGTATTGGGTGGCAGTATATTAATGGTGTCATTGGAGAGGGGCAATATATAAAATTGTTCGAGAAGGGGACATATATTAATATTATTGAGCATGGAGCCATTTATAAAATAGTTCATTCAGAAGGTATAATATATAAGAAGTTCAAAGGGAGGGGCAGTTATATAAATAATTTAGTCAGTCCCGTCTACAGACAGCCTGTTGTCGTCCCTCCCCGTCCCAGCCTGTATGCCAGTCAGAGTCCCTGTCCCGTGGACCTGTCAGTTATCCCCGTGTCAAAGACGGTGTCATGTCCAGTCAGGTCCCTTTAACAGACCTGTCTCAGTCCCTGTCCGAGCCGATTACTGATAGGTATGATCCCCAGGTCCCTGCAAACAAAGCCTGTCAGCAGTCCCTGTCACAGCCTGTCTTTCAGTCCAGTCTGTCAGTCAGACCTGATCATTCTAGCTACCAGCTCGTCGGTCCCCTGTCACAGTTCCTGTCTGTCGGGCAGTCCCTCACAGCCTGTCTGCCAGATCAGTCCCTGATCACATTTCTGTTTCTGTCAGTTACAGTCCCTATCGAAGCCTGTCTGTCAGTCTGCCCTGTCACAGCCTGTCTGTCAGTCAGTCCTGTTCTCAGCCGGTCTGTGTCGGTCAGAGTCCCTTCACTATCTGTTGTTCTTGTCAATCCCTGTCAAACCTGTCGTCAGTCAATCCCTTTCCTAGCCTATCAGTCCTAGCACAGCTTCTCTGTCACTCTTCCTGTCACAACGACCTGGCCTGTATTAGTCCCTGTGCATAGGTAGTCCTGCCTCTATTGTCCTCTCTCCACATAAGCATCTTATAGTTTATTGCCCTATGGTTACCATCAGAGCTTAAAGCTCATATAATGAACCTGTTGCAAAAAGGCCAACCAAACACGATCAGCTTCACACTGTCACAGCCAGCAGCAAAGCAGCAAATAGACAATTTCAGTCTATGAGGTCACACCGAGTCATGACGTTCCCTGAGGCACAGAGAGCGGCTGCTATGCTCCCCACCCAGTATCACCACAGAAACCACTGGCCACCAAGAAATGTATTTTATGGCTTTATGCATATTGTCCCCCACCTGTCCAAGCCCTTTGGCAATGTCAGTATGTTCACCACATTCTGATTTGGCAATGAAATGGTCCCCCAGTTCCCCTTGGCAACAACCCTTGTTTATGTATTTTGGTGATTGTCTTCCATGACCATACCTGCTGTGGACTACTTACTTCAGATTTGATGGACTCTGTTGATGACCAGTCATTTCATTAATAATTTTTTTTTTTGAAATTGTCTTATTTTGGTATGTCCTTTGTACAAATGTTGCCATAGTATGTGCTGGCAGGAAGAGCTTTAATTGGGGTGCTGCAAGGTGGTTATCATAGCGCTGCAGAATAGACCCCTACAGTGGGCTAATTGACTGCAAGTAATGTCAGGCTCGTTCTGCTCCTGTTTTTGTTTTGTGTTATTGGGCTGATTTTCTTGTGTCGCGTTATTTGCCAGTGTCATTTTAAAAAATGATGTGCGGGTACCCCCTTTTTTTCAAATATCCTAATCTAAAAAAAAACAGGCAGCAGCCTGCCTTCCTGATCTAGGATATCCCACGTTTAGGGGGCTATTCGCTACACTATATACGCCTGCACCGCCTCGCAGTACGCTAACCGTACCTGACCATCTATAATGGATACACGGGCCAATGGTATTGTCGGTTAGTTGTGCCTTCTCTTTGTTGGCAATTAGTAGCGTGCGAAAGCTGCGATAGGCAGCCTTAGCAATGAGCACAACTAGACAGCACCACTCCTCGTGGCAAATGATACAAAGTGACCAAGAAAAACACACTTTTAAAATTATTTTTTTTAATTGAAATAAAAATGCCGACCTGTTAACCATTTTATTTTTTGTAAAAAAACAAAATGCTGGTCCATCGAATCCAAAGTATTCCACAGAGGACAGCACACCCACAGTCAGAATACAGAAAAAACAAATGCACATACAGAATCAAGGGCTTCGTTGTCACCGATACAGGTGGTGACATGGGTCGTTGCAATCAGATGGTGGGGGATCAACTTGTTGTCCAAGGAATGTAGAATACATGCTGGTTGTCAAGGGAATTTTTGTGCATGCTCATTGTCCTGTGGGTGTGGGTGGGGGACTTTTGTTTCTACCATGGGGTTGGGGGAAATATATGAATATTCCCCTAAAATACATTGGTGGCAGTGGTTTCCTTGGAGGTCCCACTACGCATGTCACTCTGCACCACCCAGGGGCGGGTTCTAGACAAAGTGAGGCCCTGGGCAAACTAAAAATTAGGGCCCCAAAATAAACTCTTTTATTACCAGTCACAGTCAGTAAGGGGCATCCCTTTATATGTAACCCAACTTAAAATGGAGAATTTTATAAGAGATTTCAAAATGCGAACATTAGATTGATATATACAGTAGATCGATGATACTATCTAGACATACGTGGATGTAATGAGAACGTCTGTCCACCCGGGAATTAAACCAAAGGCTTTATTGGCCGGGCAATTTTTACAATTAAATTTTGACACTTACAAATAAATCGAAAATGAAATCAAAAAAACAAGAAATGGGCCGGCATGGAAAAGTAACGTCCTGTTAAAAACTCCAGTATATTGACAAAACGCGCGGGCTTCCTTTTTTTTTCGCAAGCAATGTATGAGGCTACATATAACGTCATTGGAATCACCAATTGTAAGAAGATTACCGACCTCACTGTGCCTGCTCTTGAGTAATGTCCCTTTGTTTAGTCATGATGGATTTTGAGGTAATTTGCTTTAGAGTAGTTTTTAATCACCTTTCACTACTTGTATGTGTTTTTGCATTGTATAAATAATTTTATATGAGCGCACGACAGACAAGGTTGCTATCTTATGTCATTACTCTTATTACAATAATCTTGTCTAACCTTTATTTATCCCTATCTGGACGGAGAATCTCTTCTTCCTGTTCCATTCTGTAACACAATCATCTATTGAAGACGGCTGTCTCTGGGGGGCTGTACGTGGATCTCTGTTGGTCAGATTAATTGATTATGATTCTCTGAATATATGAATTAAGTTTTTCCTTATCGTCCATTTCTGAAGGAATATGGGTCAACTCCCCGTTGGTGCAAACCATCAGTGAACCGGTTAATAAGCAGTTTCATACAATTACCAATTGGCCAATAGCTATCTACTCTATATAGAGCCAGACGGCCACATACCCCCTTCATGTTAACTTTCTACATAGGTCTTGTGTATCCTATGTTGTACGTCAGTTGGCATACAGTTTGCATTTTTGTGACAATCTGGGTTGAAATCACCCCAAAGGTCAATACAACGGCCTTGGCTCCACCTTAGTTAGAGCAGGGTGTGGTTATTGTATTGGTCTGTGGGATTCCATTTCCATGCGCCATGTACATGTGGAATTGTCACATATGAGGTCTTGCTTCTGGCGTATGGGCATATTGGGAGGGCAGGCCCCTTTTGAGGCCTGCAGGCGCACCTCCCAAAACTTCCCTGGGTAAGTGTCGATTCACATAGCCTTGTTTTTATAAAACACTTTATACCAGAGAGAATGTATGAATCATAACGTTTGTTGGTGTGGTTCCTCTGTGATTTCGACTTTCGGATGTTCCGGTAAGGGGGTGTCCGAGTCCATGCCAAAGTCGCAAAGTTTTTAATCGCCCAGATTTCATGTCTTCAATACTCCAAGTGTCTTGAGCGCCGATACCCATGGAGCCATGCGTGAGATCTTCTGATCCCTTGATAACATGCGTCTGTAGGGGAAAAAGGCTTCTGGCCTTCTGAGTGTGCTCGCAAGTTCTCGTAGGTTTCAAACTAAAGGTGACAAAATCACTCCCTGACAGCTTGCAGGCAGCAGAACTCCTCGTGTCTTAGGTTTACTGCTCTCTCAGCGCTGGGATTACCTTGGCTCTGTTTTGCATGCTGTTCTGTGTCATGAGCCTCCTTCAAAGTGGAAAGAGAAAGAGAAAGCCAAACACATATTGTGTATAACTACATGCAACCACAAACCAGAATAATGCCGTTACTAATGTTGGGTGTGTCCGGCCACCTCTAACAGAACCCTAACCCCTTGGGCTGAGGCTCACTCCCTTTATGACATTATTGGGTTAAAAGAGCAAATGTCTGAGATATTCAGAATGGCTAAAGTCATATAATGGAAAAAGCATTAAAAAAAACACCTTTATTTATTAGTTCCCTCATCCTCTTCAATCTTCAATGAGTCCTCTGTGGTAGAGGGTCAAGTAATTATCCTGCAGGCCGAAGAATCAAGGTTTTGAGATCTCTGTACCACTGGTACCGCCTCAAGAAGAATACCGTAGCAGCTCTTAAGCCGTTCATAATAGGCTCCTATAGAGATAGTTTGTTCTATTTCCAATAACACAAGAGCATCTGTTAAAAAAGATTCTCCCATTCTTAGCCTTTGCCTCAAAAATGCTTCCGAATACCTCTTGCTGCACCTTTAGAACATTTGTCCAAAATAATTCCAGATCATGGTGATGTCATAATATTCAGTGAGGAGACAGTTTGGATCAATTTCTGGAAAGGATCTTCCTTCCAGTAAGAAAGCTGAATGCTCCAAACGAAAAAAGTCAAAACCAAACAAGGAGGCAACTAGCTTTCTCTACAAAAGAGACCACCATATCCTAAACCCCTTAGTGTGTTTGAAGCCAAATCCAGTAACCACGGCTTTGTCACTTTGGTCCGCCGGATGAGAAAGCGTTCCCCTTCTGTGTTTCGATTTCCTGTTGTGACCCTGGACCTGTCTTTGACTATCGCTCCTCCAACTAGCGCCAGCACTTGACCGCGGTTGCTCTATCCCTGACCTCACATACATTTGTACACGCCTGCCCTAACATCTGCCTTTCCTAACTACAAATTGCCTTCTATGCTGTACCTCGACTGCAGCCACCGCGGACAAGTCTTGCTGTGGAACGACATGTGATACCACACGAAGCCGCAGCAAGACCAACAACCTGCTTTGCTGGCGGGCCGTGTTAGAGCCCAGTGCCACGTAGATTCCTGGTCTTAGGTGTCGCTTGTGTCATTGTCCCGTGGTGGTCCCAGCAGGTTCACAAACGCTGAAATTCAAAATTTTCAAAAAACGCAGAAGACAGAGGAACAGCGGCGGGGGGGAAGGGGCAATGATGACCGCGCAGTCAAATTTCACTAACTCTGATCCTTGACCGTAATAAGCCACTGGATAGTTGTTTTAATTGTTTGAATACTCCTTATAAGCTCTACTCTGTTGGTTTGTACCTATGGGAGTTACCCATTATTGCTGCCGGCACGGTACTCCGAGGAAGGAAAATTTTGGTAATGCAAATTTCGGCCCATTATTATTATCAACATTCTCTCTATAATGGCTGAATAGGCCTAATTCAATTTCTACGTTTTTACTTTGATCCTTTACTGGTTCTGGGTTAAAAAGCTTTGCTCTGCAAAAAAGAAGGAGTATTTTGTGGTCTTCAATCTGATACTTTCCTAAATATATAATATGCCAGTTGCAACATCCCCGCACCGGGCCTAGCCCTTTCGGTGAGGCCTGGTGACAGGACACTCGGGGCCCGCATACCAGAGTGGCTGCGGTTGCGGCCTGAGCGCGCTTTGTCACAGTGCTTGGTATGGGGGAACCGGAAGGGCTGTCCTACAGCCTGGCAGTCTCCAGCGGTTGGTGTTTGGCAAAAATTTGATGAGGAAGGCTTGCTATAGCGTATCTCCCTGGTGCAACCAACCCCTTAATGTCCCGAGTGTGAGATCGCTGGGTGATGACAGGTTTGCCGGTAATGATTCATCCGTATTAGCAGGGAACCAGACGAGACAAGAGCTTGAAGAAAACACTTACAGTTTCTTTATTTGACAACCCGGCAGGAACGCATCAACGTGTGCTTTAACAGGTAGATGGAGGCGATATGTGAGTTGGAGGGCGCCTCAGAGATAGTTCACCAGCCTGGATGTAAGAGGCAGCTGGGAGGCAGCTGGTGTCCTGGTAGACGCTCAGCTTAACTCCTGTAGGGCTTCAGTATCACCTTTAAATGTAGATGATACCCCTTTCCTCACTACTAACTTAGTCTAATGCTCACTCTTCAAGAGGCAGGGGCTAGCCTTCCGCTCTGGTATGGGGCAGACGAGATTAAAAAATCACTCTCACTCACTTCACCTCAAATCTAAGTCTACAAAGATCTTCTCCTCTTCTCATCTGGGAAGAGCTATTCTCTCACTAACCTTTCTCTTAGATCTCAGAACATTCCTGGCCGCGGGGTTTTATACCTCCTTTGGGTCAGGTGGTGGCTGCTCCCCAATCACATCTCACCTAAAAAAAACAAGAGCACAGGATTACACCAAATCATTGGACATCAGCTCTTGCCATCATACAAAATACTAACCTCTGGCTTGCCAGTCAGGATTCACCACTGCAATATCCCCTCATTCCCCTATCCAGGACCATGTAGTTGTGATGGTGATTACATGCAGGTGGTAAACTATTCCCGCTAAACACTACCTCACCATTGCATCGGCGGAGGGTGTTGCACATGCAAAGAGCCGGTTCGAAGACATTTGAGTAAATAAGGAATGAAGAATGAAGAAAATCATGCAAATTCTTATTCTTCATTTCCTCTATAACATGATCTTACATTGGTTATTAAAACCTTTTTGTTCAGTAACCTACAGTCAAGCTGTAATATTTGTTTTTCACAAAAAGTAGGTATATGCGTTGTATTTGACAAAACTGTCCACTAGATGGTAACATAATCCAATATATTTTCCAGCAAGATCCTCCTTCCATTCCAGGGCCGTGAGTCCATGACGAACTCACTAAGTCATGGTGTCGTTTATATTGTAGATGTTCAATGCAAAAGATGAAATTGAAAATCTGACTAATTTAATCTATTATTAATTTTCCGCTGAAATGATGACATATAGCAATGGGTAACTTTAAGCTCTTGTGCCTTACAACAGTTGGAATATGAAACCACAACCATCTTTTTTACTTCCTTACATTAACCAATTCAACTCATTTTTGGCAATGTAAGGATACAGACCACTGTTCTTTGTGCCCTATGTGTACAGTACCCCCTGGTCCTATATCATATTACTGAATTGACCACTATGTGACATAAAAACTTACTATACATTGTAGCGACAATGGTAATTTAAGAGTATGAACTGCCTTTGGCAGGGCAAAGTTTTAATCACCATCACTATAAACACGAGGGGGATGCTCATTTTAATTGGTAGATCAGACATGAGATTTTTGGCCGTGCAATGTACCGTCCTTTTTCAAATGATGTGTGCTGATGACTGGGCTCACTACCTTCCTACATGGAAGAACATATCATGCATAGACAATATGTGGGGTGCATACAGGGCTTTCTAACTTGTTTGAGTCTTAAAATGAGGGAATTACATTGTAGGAAAGACTAAGTTGAGGAAGCATTATACTAAATTTATATATAATTAATTATAATATACTTTTTCAACGACAGTATTCCCTGTTTGCTTCCATTTCATTAGAGATCTGCAGCTAGCTGTAAAATTGTACGGTAACTCAATTTGAAAGGCCAATACAAATTGAATAACTTGCAGTCCTCATCTAGTAATAATTACTGACATCATTCATTCCTCAGTCTATGTAACCACGTTGAGAACTATAGTAGAATAAAGAATCCATGGAAAAGATGATGACTTGACTAAGCATTTTACGTAGCAACGCTGGGTGACCTTGTTCTAAAGCTTTTGGCTTGACCTTTTTCTCCTATTAATTTTTGAGACTTTTCATAGTTCCTGTGCTCCATTTGCTACTTTTTTATCTAAATAGTCCTCTTTCAACGTTCAACACATTGTCTTATTCCCTCCTTCAGTGTTTCCTGAGGTTATCACCATAATCCAGATTTGAAAATTGTGATTAAATTTTTAAAGTCACAAAAAGTCACAAATTTTTATGCAAATCCTACACGCTGGGCCCCTGACCATGCATAGAGTTTAGATGGGGTCACTGTTTCGCGAACTTTAGGACTTTTTTCAACTTTTGTATTTAAACAAAAGTTGTAATTCCCACAAACCAAACGCTAGATGGGTACCAAGAAGATGAAAAAATCATTTAAGATAGAATTCTGCTACCAATCAGGAAAGCCAAAAAGTCTCGAACAAATAGAGATAAAACAGTCAAACTTATGATACATGTGCCACTCTGTGTCCACAGAAGCATCCCCAAAGAAATTATACAAATTCCAAACACAGAGTAGGCTACTTCTCCTTAAACCCTACAAGAATAACGGCGTGGGAACCTGATCAACGGCTAATATGACCAATTAGACAAGAAAGATCATCACAAACCACTGGAATATCTTGCTGGCAGATAAGGATAAGATATCGGGAATTTTCTGACACGTCCGAAAGGGGTCAAGTACACGCGGTAGTAACCTTTTATTGTATCTCTGGTATAGGCACTATGAACATGTGGAGATCGCCAGTTTACATGTAATTTCTTGAAGATGATGGTCCTCTAAAATCCTCTTTGCCATACTGGTAGGCTTGGTCTCTCGAGAGGAGTAAGGCTGGTAATCCATCAATTGTTTAGCTAATGGGTGTGGCTTCTAACTCCAATTGTGTTCTAGACAAGCACTTACAAATCAACCACACAGAAGAAGCGTGAACTCCGGCGGAGCTGGGCGACACGGGGTCCTGATATCAGAGAGCGCATTGATCTTAGTGAAGTGCAAAGCCGAATGCTGGTGCGGACAGTCTGCACTTTATCAGGGAACTTGGGTCGGCACAGGTAAGTAAATGTGGCCCCCTATTTTTCCAAAGGTACTGTCCCTCCTTCCTGATGTCTTAATCTTTTGATGTTTGTCTCGTGTACATGTGCAAATCATCAATTTGATGAGTGGAAAAAGAATAATACAAGTAAAATATGAAATCAGTGTCTTTGATAATTAAGGTCTGTAATATT
Source organism: Engystomops pustulosus (assembly GCA_019512145.1). Taxonomy (NCBI): domain Eukaryota; kingdom Metazoa; phylum Chordata; class Amphibia; order Anura; family Leptodactylidae; genus Engystomops; species Engystomops pustulosus. Next base: position 29,290 of record WNYA01000425.1, on the reverse strand, counting down.
TGATTTTGTTGAGGTAAAAGTAAACCAAATCTGCAGATCCCCCAGGTGAAAAAGAGTCTTGTCCCTTTAAAACGTAAGATGATATTATCATATTTTTGACATCTTTGAGAGCTCGTTTCAACTAGCCTGACCAAGCCTAAATCATTGCCCCAACTGTTTGATCTTTTAAAGCAAGGACGCACTAAAATCAACCAACCTAACAAAAAATAGACATCATGGGGAAATTCAAAGAAATTCAGGATCAATTCGACAAAGTAATTTGAAAAAAAAAAAAATTTTATTCAATTTTCTGAAATGGTGTGCAGTGGCCATCTTTAAACTTACTGACGCGATCTGATTATCCCCACTGGAGTAAAACTTGGAACTGTGATGACCTTTCCAAAGTGGCTGGAAGTGATTACACGCCTCAACTTGCCTCAGTTAAGTATGGTTAAAGGCGTGACCTATTGTCCCTTCTCCCGTGTACCTTATGTGCAAACTTAAATATCCATCTTTAAAGATCTAAAGTCTGATCATGTCTGCCCTGAAGTTCATTGTACTTATTCATGATCATCTTCCCGTGCCTGAGTCTCTGCAGTTACTAGCTGGCCTATACTCCATGGACACTTGCAATAAGCAGAGATTCTTGCTCTTCGAGGTTTGGCACCACCTGGACCCAAACAGAGTTTTTCTAGTTTTTCGTGGTTTCTGCCTTGGCAGGCTTCAGGGATTAGTGGAGCCACTGTGTCCAATCTCAGACATGACAAACACCCACACCTGGGACTGGAGTCCTAAGTTGCATCAGATCGTCAACCAGAATGCGCCATCCCGCCGCTAACTTGTTGGATTGGCTGACGACATAGTACGCACCCCGGTCGTTTCCAACAGATGAGCGACTTTGTCTTCTGTGTCCTGCCCATGTGAGTATAAAACAGTCGGAAGCAGTTCGTAGGTTCCTGACAGGCATAGGTCAAGACAGATAGGAGAGGTTTGACAGTAAACAAAAAACAGAATCCTGTACAAGTCATGCTACCAAATGAACTTTAGATCCTGTCATTCTTCAACATGCAAAGGGACGTCTGAGAACACAGGTAGAGGAGAGGATGGGGTGGACGCAGTCCATAAGTTTTTTTAAAAAAAGGTGCATGAGCCTGGTCAGAAGCAGAGTCTAGGAAGCTATTGGAAAACCTTCCATGACATCAAGTGGACTAGTTTTTCATCCTTATGACCAAAACAACATGGCGGAGATAGCATCAGCCACAGAGTCTCTGGTTCACTTACTTTCCGACCTGAACCATTGACTGTGTGTGATCTGCGGTAAGTGAAAGAAAAGTCCCAACTTTACCTGTAGCTGGTTTACACATAGATGACCAGCGTTTGGAGACGACTCATATCAGAAACAATGTTGCTGTCGGAATGCGGACCCGGAAGATGTGATGGAAGAATAGCTGGCCACAATGATGGAGCACAACACAGACCGCTGAAGGGCACATGAGACCGGAAAACACGCTCCCTCCATGTAGGTAATGGGCACCTCTCTAAGGCAAGTTTAATCACCAGCATCAGCAAGTTTCAACCCCCTTCCGGCCGCCGTACTGAGGAGCTGACATCGACTTCAATATGTGAAAGGCTGCTCTGTGTCGGGACTTACATAACTGGGGCCGGATCAAACACGACTTTAAGTTAGTGAAAGGCCTCTTCCATTTGCCTGAAGGCACTAGTCTGGGTTTGGCAACCCTTCCTTAGTAGAGCGGCAACCAATAGGAAACACCCGAGACCTAGAAGGCGGGTTATACGCTGCCGGTTGAATTTGGCAAACCCGACACACCGCTGTATAGTGCGATCCAAGGTTGTGAAGCCATTGAAGAACTGCAGTATAGGCTTCTCAGATCCATCTGGACTCCTCTGGTGAAACTGGCACCAGGTTTTGCATAGAGACGATTGTCCTTAGGCGACTGATACCTTGCCGTACGTGGGATCTGATCGGTAACTCAGATCTGGAGAGAACACCAGAATATTCGTCAGATGACCCTGCACAGGTATATAGTAATCGCCCAAGATGTCGTTGAAACGAATTCCGGAAATTAAGGAACCACGAGGAGTCGCCCTTCTAGAGGCGCTGTCACTCACTCAGAGAATAACTGGGACTGGTGATCCATAAACCTAGTTTTTCAAATAAAAAGATAAAAGGTACACCTATCAACGCGTTTTCAGCCCCGGCATGGAGCCCTTTTCAGGTGGAATAATTACCCAGTATATTACAGGTATGTAACTATCCACCGACGAGGATCCAGCCCGGGGCCGAAACGCGTAGTGTTTTACTTTTTAATTAAAACTGGTTTTAGGATACACCATCCCAGTCTATTCTCTGAGTGTGACAGCGCCTCTAGAACAGGACACTCCTTGTGGTTCCTCAGTACAACAGCCAACTCCGTCAAACGTCTGGTTTTGTGCCCACCTGCAGTCCGTCGGCACAGTCCCTCCATCCTTACCGCTCTTTCACTTGAACCATGGGTGAGAGCACATTCTATTATATATTTGTTCCTTATCACAATAACACTTGAATCCTTTGCGCTTTTTGTTGGCTCCCCCTCCTATTGCCGACGTGATCATACTTATCTGGATTCCCCCACATTAAACGCATCTAACACCAGCCCTCCTTTATGAAATTCCTGGAACATGGCAGGTCCAGTTGCCAAGTCCGAGTGGCATCAACCAAATATCTGTCCCTATGCAGTTGTTAAAGGTGGTCTTTCCACTTTCACTCCTTGCAAGTTGGGATAAAGTTGTAGGCCACCCACAAAGCTCCTAGGTTTGTAGATACCTTGGCTCCACACAGGCGTCAAACACTCCGTTTCAAAGGAAAAGATAGCTGTTCCAACAGTGCCTGTTAAACCGCGGTATAAATTCATGGCGGAGTAACCCATCCTTTTGGGCACACAGACGAAACCTCACCAGCTGGGGCAGAGGATTTACTTTTGAACTCCTCCTGCGGTTTGTTCTTTAATGTAGTTCTGACATGCAAGCGGTTTCAGAACAGAGAGTGGCTACACCACTACCCCCCGATGAGGAGAAGTACCACCCGGTAGGAGATCACCAAGGGGCCCCCAGTGGTCAGGGGCGGTTAGAACGGCAAAAATCCTCTGCTTGCCTTCTTAGAACGACATCAGCAAAACAATTCCTGATAGATGCTGGGAGACCCTCCTTGGAACCGACAGAAGAGAACATGATGGGTACTTGATGAGGACCACTATGCACTGGACTAGCATCTTGCCCCCACGAAGAATCTCCCCCATCTCCAATTAAGCACAGAGCATGGAGCTGGAACCACAGGAAGACCCTTGAAAGGGCGAGGTTGAGCGAGGCAGTACATAGAAGATAGTTCGATCTTTATGTAGGGCTCGCCAACTGCAGGTACAAGGGCTTGCTGATATTGTCCATCATCAAGTCAATTTCACATGATGACGCTTCATAGCCTCTGGCATTGATATAAAAAATGGCCATTGTCATTCATCAGAATAATTTGGCTTTTTATTGGTTCGTATAATTAAACATGACTCCCTGCCAGCAGAATTGTGTTAGGACTGGGGGAGACAGGTAAAATGAGAATTTCTTGTGGTGTTGAGCTAATGTACAGCGGGGGGGAGCACAGGGGAGAGGGTATTTCAATGAGTAAGAGGAGGAATAGTAGCATTGAGGAGAAGACACCTGTTTCATTTGAACTGCCCCCCCCCCCCTCCACTCAGACAACAAGGTTTAAATTAAAATCTGTGGATTATTCAGATGCAGGCAACAGGCACAGGCATTTTTAAAGATAAACCTGCAAGAGTCTATTAGAATCTTCATCATGTAAAAATTACCTTCCTGATTCATAGGTTTCCCAATATCAACAATTAATGTATCGGGTCAACAATACAGCTATGCTTGAAATCCATGTGAGCATCCATTGAAATCCAAGAATGCGCCGTGTTTGCGTCGAATGGCGTCTGCCACATTCTGTCTCATCACAGACACCCCTTTTGCACGCTTCTATGGGTGAGTATGGTCAGTTTTCTCACGCTGATAAAGGAGAAAAGACTTTTGCTGAAGATTGTTAGTGCCGTCCATTTCTTACTTCAACTTCTTCGAAATACTTTGTTCAAACAAGCTCAGCGTATTGAGCTGTTAAGTGTTGTTTCTTGTGGGACATATGAATTTTTTCATTGTTACCCCATTTTATGGACTGTACAACATTTTGCACTTTTTATTCAATTTTTTATGTTGCTAATTTAAATACTGCTTTTTAGGCATTTTGGTGGTGCTATTTTCAGGTTCAATGCTGGGATAACTCTCCTAATTTTTTAAACTTTTTCAACATATCAAGGGAGCTTGCAAAGCTGCTACATGTGGTAGGAGGCCTAGTTTAGAAGCAACTGGCCCAGTTAGAAGCGAGACACAAATAATCCCTTCTCTGATTAGCTGAGAAATTCTGAGGAACGATAGTCCATAGTCAAGGTCAGACACCGCAAAATGGCAGAATTATGTAACAGACAGAAATTTCAAAGCAGTCATCACACGGGTTTCAGGTACAATCTGTGGTCACACACAGGGAACCTCCTAAGATCATGGCTAGAAAACCGATCCAGTGTCAAACACTAGAAATTCTAAAGCACCTCTCATTAGGAACATACAGAACCTTGCTTCCATATGGATTCTTCTGGATTTATCTGTCCATTTTTAGTGGGATATTAGATATAGGGAGAGCCCCAAAATTGAACTGTAAGCCTTAACTAGACTCCTTGTATAGTCCATGATACCAGGTCAGGGGTGGGATCCCTTGTCTTCGCTCCCCATCAGACCACCTGCGGAACTCAGGAGTTAAGCGTTTTAGGTACGGTTGGCATCCGCTGTGACTACTGGCTACCAGAGACATCAACTGGTGACTAATGGCTACTGTGGGCATCATTGTATTCTGGTCATGTGGCTACTTTGGGGACAATTTTCTATGACTTGGCACCTGGGGACATCATTGTGCATGTGACTGTGGCTACTGTGGGTCAGGACTGTTATTCTTTTTGCTAGTGGGGACTCAGGGCATTGGGCTGCTGGTGGACTATTGGCTTTAATAGGGTTTGTCTAATGACTAATACTGTGGAGGCCTGTGACTATTGTCACTTACTGTGTAAAGGCTTGTAACTATTGGCTTTTTCTGTGGGGGCAATGTGACTATGGGCTACTGGTATGGGGGGTCCTGTGAACCGGTCGCAGGTACTGGTGACTAGATTAGCCACTGTGAGTGGGCACTATTACTATTTTGGCGACTGTGGGGAACTTTACTATAATGCTACTCAGGGGCACCTTAATGTTTAACATGACTGGTCACATTACTATATTAGCTACTTTGCCTTTTGACACCATTACTACTATTTGCTACTATGTGGGGTATCATCACTGTATTAGTAACCTAAAATTATTGTGTTGCTATTTAGGCGTAGTGGCTAGGAAGCTGATATGGTAGCCACCTAGAAGAAGGCCTACTCTTTTCTATGTTCATGAATTACAGAGGTGCGGGAATTATCCTGGCCTCACAATTATGCCCTAAACCCCAATTGGGCATTTACTGTACCCGCCCATTCGGATCCAGCGGCGCCATTTCTGATGCACAGGATCGGGTCCGGCATTGTGATTTAAGATGGTAGTTCCTCCGCCGTCCACCAGTGGCGCTGTCAGCGCGCTCCGTGAAAATAGTTTACAACTCCGGAAGACTACATGCGGACACATCTGTGAGGCCTAATCTCTGCCATGTACACGTTACTGCTCCATCCAGAAGCCCCAATCACCCCCAAGAGACTCGGCACCAAACATGGCAGAAAGCAGCAGCCACCCCCCATGGATCTCACAGGGAAAACCAATCCAAGCTACTAAACCCCTGGCACCAGCCCCATCACAATGGCACCGGAGGTGCCCATGCTCCTGGGGAGGGAGGTCCGTTACACCCGCTGATTTACTTGTTGAATATACCCCCCCCCCCCAGACCCGGGGGTAGACTCAGTCTGCACATCACTGGAAGAGAGTAACCCCGACACTGCTGGAGCTTCAGGAGACCCCAAACATGGAAGGCTGGACGCCATCGCTGGCCCTTGATAAGGTCTGGGGGCTACGGGACACTTATTGGGCTCAGGAACAAACACTAAACAATTGACCTTTCATTACATTGCTGCATAGAGGACTATGGTAATAACTGAAGGACAGCAAACGTATCGCACTCTGCCGCCATTCACAGCTAGAACCTGCAGGAGCAACGCGTTTCATGCTACAAAACCTCTCCAAAGCTCATTTCTACGACTGAGATTATTATTGTCTCTGTATCGTTTAGAAAAAAAACTTGCAATAAAAATACAATTGTTATGGATAACACATCAGAAGACCCCACAATCTCAGAGCCTGGATCTGGTTTATCAGGATGGATTGTGATGAGACGGCACCGCACTACACAACACCACGCACGCCCCTCCCGGCCCGCCGCCACCTACTCGGCCCGCCACCCCCACCTCAGGCCCGCCGCCACCCCCCCCCAATACGGGCCCCGCCGCCCACCATACCGGCCCGCCGCCACCCCCGGCCCCACAAAGTACGCCCCCACTAAATAGCTCACATTCCGCCCCACCCGCACACCCCAGGAAACAAACCCACATCCTCCCCCGCAACACCCCTCCCGGCCACACACCCATCCCCGGCCACCACAACCCCCCTCACCGCCACCACACCCCTACCCGGGCCGCACACACAATCCACGGCCACACACCCTCCCCCGGCCAACACACCCCATCCCAGACGGCAACCACACCCCCCACGGACCACACAACCCTACCCGGCACCACACACCACCCGGCCACCCGGCACCGACACTCCCGCCACCCCTCCACGGAGCCCACACCCCGACCCGCCACCACACCTCCCACGGGCACCAACACCCCCAGGCACACACCCTCCCCGGCCAACCACCACCCTCACCTGGCACCACACCCCACACACCCCTCCAACCCCGCGGAACACACTCAGCACACCCCATGGCCCACCTCCGGCACCAAACCCCCACCCCGGCCACCACACCACTCCCCGGCCCCGCACCGGTTTCTCCTGAACTGTTCCAATAATGGTCTCGGCATCAATATCATTTTCACAGATACCAAAGTCATAGTAGAAGATCTCCTGGGGATGTGGATCTCTCCCAAGCAACTTCCTTCAAAGGGAACTTTAATAACCCGAGAAAGACACTGGAACGACGGCTGTGCTACTAGCTCTTTCTCGGACCTGAAACAAACCCAAGCCACATCATGACCTGTGACCCTCACTCAGCGCACATCCTTGTACAGCCGGTCCCCTACTTACAGACGGACCTCTGGATGTTAGTAAGTTACTGTACTTTAGCCCTAGGTTATAATAATCAGCTGTAACAGTTATCAGAGGCGTCTGCAATGAAGATTTAGTGATAATCCTGGTTCTTATCACAATCCAACATTGTTAAAATTCAATTGTCACAAAAAAAAAATTTGGCTGGGGTTACAATTTAAAATATACAGTTTCCGACTTGCATACACTTTCAACTTAAGAACAAACCTACAGACCACATCTTGTATGTAACCCGGGGACTGCCTGCATACAGATGGTCACCCTCAAGGGAGGTCGGAGTGAAGCTCAATGACGCCCAAGGTTCGGTGCAGGAAACAAGCAATGGGCTCTCCAGGAAGCCCCCAGTCACTGATACCTGGCGCAGGGCTCATTGTATTCCTGGAGGCGTCTCCTGCAGCGCAGCAGCCGGACCGGGGTCTCTTGTAGTAGCCGCTACCACTGTAGTTTTGGTTGGTTGTTTCCCCCTCTATGTCCCTGTTCACATGACTCCCTCACTAAAGATACAGACGCGTCACTCCTCTTACCGTCATCATAAAGTTCTTTCAGTTTTGCCACAAAGGGTCTGTCCTCATCCTCCCCTTCTATCAGCACAAAGTCGCCGGGGGCGATGGTGACTTCTTCTGTGTCATTTAACTTCATAACGAGACCCCTGAAACAGAGGGACGTTACAATGGAGACAATGGCACGGGAATGAGGGATCACGAGGGAGACACTCACCCGTACTGCAGGTGCAGAACCTTCCGGTCTCTTATAACCGGTCTCCCATACCAGCTGTACAGGCGCCGCCTCCTCACACGCGTGTAATACTTGGTCATCACGTCTGCATAATAAAGAGAAAAAATTCAGATCTGCCAATTTTCACTAGTCCCCATGACCTGGAGGATGCCCTTTGACCTCTGTCAGAAGAGGAAGGAGAGGGGTTAAAAGTCCCCTCCCAGGATCCGCCCACCAGCGACTGCCAAATGTATTTATTAAGTATGTTACATCACACGCAAGATACAATAGGAAACAACAAGAAGTAACTCGGCCGTCAGGGTGGACACCGAATCGGAATTTCCACCACGTCCCCCATGACGGTCACCTGGAGACTTACCAAATGAGATGAGAAGTTGAAGCATCTTCCTTCCGAAGGCCAAAGGTTTATTTTTGGAAGGTCCAGTCTGTGGTACTTGGAGAACGTTTTCTGAGAAGCCAAAGTCGCTGCTTTGCAAATGTGGCCCAGCGTGGCTGCCCTTCTCTCTGCCCCGGAGTGGACGTGGCTCTGGTGGAATGAGCCCTCGGGTTCGGTGCCATGTAAGAACCTTCTGATGTTGCCATCTGGTAATCGTTACCTTGGATGCTTTGCCCCTTGTTTGGCCCCTACACCCCGAGCTTCCAAGGGCTGGAGGGATCTTATCACAATGCGCCTTACATCGAGGGTGCGCCACTCGCCCTCCCTGCAGGATGTTGGATTATCACAGGAAGGACAATCTCCTGATTTCTGTAGAAGTTCATGACCACCTTAGGAAGAAAAGTAGAGTCCAGTGTTATTATAATTCTGTCGTCCAGAATTTTTAGATAAGGTTCTTGTATTGCGATGGCTTGGAGCTCTCCTGGTCTTTGGGCTGAAGTCAGTTTTCCATTGGTGCGAAAGGACCTTTAGAAGGATTAAGAAGGGTCCAAGGTCCAGAGGATGGATTCTAGAAGAAGTGATTAGAAATCTTTTCACCCACCTATAAGCGGCAGTGTCTCCCATACTGCCCGGAGCTTTGTGTCGTCCTTACTAGGTGCCCGGCACTGGCTGTAATCAGGAAGGCGTCTGGGGACCATAGACACATTCTGATTCCGCAAGAAGCAACCACCTCTGGGAGCAGAAGAAATCCCCAAAGGCAGCGCCCCTGCCAAGGACAGACCAGAGAATCTCCAGAGCTTCTGAGAGAACGGGAGAATTGGGAGGTGGTAATGGGCGTCAGGTCTGTGGTGCACACAAGGTCCAGAGCAGATCTGACCCGCTCCATCCTGAGGCGTCTATGAAGGGATTCGAGCCTTTCTGCAAGAAAAGAGGCCGCCAGTTTCAGGAGGGGAAGATTTTCCTGGTTGTACGTTCCTTGACGTGAGATTAGTGTTCTGGAGACTGAAGAAGCCGTAAGGTTAGTTTTTCAGTTCAATAAGGAAGTGTCCCGTGCTTTAAGTAACGCTCAGATTTCCGATCCATAGGGTCTCGAAGCCGTCCTGCGTCTTCAAGCAGTAAATCCATCTTCTTAGACACCTGTTCATCTACTTTATGTAAATCTACGGTATCCGGCTTCTGTCGTCCGAGTCCTGCGGATCTGATGCGGGTGTAGTTGGGCTCTTTTAGGGGAGCGACCCTGAAGCACCGGGGAAGATGTGTGTTCTTCAATAAACTCTTCCATCTCATCCATAAGAGGATTTCGCGTCTCGCTCATCTGCGCCCGGGTTACATACCGGTTTCTTGTGCGTCTCGGTGACACATATTAAATCTTCTAGAACTCTGAACGTTAGAAGATCTGGATTTAGATTTCTCCTCCTTCCCTTTCCCCCAGATTCCTCCATCCCCCTGTTCAAGGCCGCAGCCGGAGCGTCGGTCATCGGAACGTCACTTCTGGTTCGTGATGGAAGTCATCATCTGCCTCCGCGTGAACGCCAGAGAATAATTTAAGGCGCACAGAGCACCCCCGCTCTCCCTTAGGCGACAGATGCCAGCGGGATGAGCGGTAATCGGGTCGGACCCGCATGGCTTGGTCTCGCACCGTGCGATAGTGAGTGTTCCGTCCCCCCTCATACCTGCATGATGAGCGGGAGATCCTGACCTCCTTCCTGTTCCCACAGAGGTCAAAGGGCATCCTCCAGGTGGTCGTCATGGGGGACGCGGAGGAAAAAAAAACTGTTTTATACATAATATTTATGGACCAACATAAATCCATTCTAAGAGATGCAACAAAGGTTTCACCCGCAGAAGGATTTCTTACTCTGCACTATTGCCACGTCATTGATAAGTTCACAGCTACGTGGCCAGGTGCCCTTCCACTCATCCACCAAGAAAATCCCTCCAACCAGGGACATCACTCATAGATCCAGGCACCAGGACTCTGGTAATCATCTAATATTTGCCATCCATGGCCTCCTTCCTCCTAAAATCAGCTTTAAAATTTATGCTAATGAGTCAGTAGGGCTCTTGGGCGTTACCAGAGGTCCTGTGTGCTGTAGCTTCACAGGTTGTTATACGGTACTGGAGCACTTACCACATCACAGCGTGTGAAATTACATCAGGCAGAGGAAGGGGGAAGCGAGAGTGTAACATCCTGTGAAGTTACAGCACAGAGGAGCTCTGGCAACACCCCCAGTGTCCTTCTGGTTCAACACGGGAGGAAGGAGAGCCTCAGAATACAATGTCACCAGGACTGCACTGGTGAGATATCTGCTACTACAGCCCCGGCCTCAGAATACAATGTCACCAGGACTGCACTGGTGAGACATCAGCTACCACAGCCCCGGCCTCAGAATACAATGTCACCAGGACTGCACTGGTGAGACATCTGCTACTACAGCCCCGGCCTCAGAAGTACAATGTCACCGGAATGCACTGGTGAGGACATCCGATACACACAGCACCCGGCCTCAGAATACAATGTCACAAGGACTGCACCTGGTGAGACCTCAGCTACTACAGCCCGCCTCCGAATACAATGTCACCAGGACTGCACTGGTGAGACATCCAGTACTACCTAGGCCCCCGCAGAAGCCCGGCCATTCAGAATAGCAATGTAACCCAAAAGGAGCTTGTACTACTGGCACATTACAGAGACATCTAGCCAGAATTACTCACTGAGTGGCACTTGGCGGGCAGGACAGTGGGGGGAGGGAGGGCGATGGCGGGCAGGACAGTGGGGGGAGGGAGGGCGATGGCGGGCAGGACAGTGGGGGGAGGGAGGGCGATGGCGGGCAGGGCGGGCGATGGGGGGCGGGAGGGCGATGGCGGGCAGGACAGTGGGGGGAGGGAGGGCGATGGCGGGCAGGACAATGGGGGGAGGGAGTGCGATGGGGAGGGCTTCAGTTTTGGCATTACTGACTTTGTAGCCTGAGAGAATTGTGTGAGACGGTCTTGCAGGTCAGGTAGGGAGATTATAGGGTTATATGTAAGGAGCACGTCATCCGCCAATGAAGATAATACATTCTCTACCCCGGATCTTAATACCGGGATCGGAGCGAGTAGTGGGTGCTAGCGGCTCAGTACAGAGGACGAATAAGGGGCAGCCCTGTCTCCTACCATTGTGGATTGGCATGGGGCAGTTTAATGGTGCCGTAGGGTTGGAGTAGAGTCCTCGGAGTGCACAAACAAAAGGACCTCAGAATCCCATTGAATCAAGGACCTGGTCTATGGTTCACCTTGTATTATGCCCCCCCCCCCCCCCCCTACAGGTCTGCATTGTCCTGTAGTTCGCGCACTCCAGGGGGTTCCTCCCTGGTTTTGGGATCAGGGTGATATGTGAATGGGAGAAAGGAGACGTTCTACAGGTTAGTCATATAGGGAATCGGGGTTTGGGAGTCAGTCTGGTAATAAAGGTACATGAACCCGTCCAGCCCAGGCGATTTCCCATTCGGTAGCGCTTTGTCTCCTCCAATTCGTCAGGGGTTACAGGGACATTTAGGGTCTGTAAAGCGCCCTGGGGGAGTTTAGGTAGTTACCTATTCGGGCAATCCTTTCAGCTTGTGAGGTGGGGAGTGAATCTATCTGCTATGGGCCCCCCCGTAGTACATGCGGTACTTGGGTTTCCTGTAATGTATGCGGGTTATTTCCCCTTTCATAGTAGCGCTGTTTCGTATAGACTAATAGCTTAGCCCCTGGTGGGTATTGGGTATATGGGTTTCCTGTAATGTATGCGGGTTATTTCCCCTTTCATAGTAGCGCTGTTTCCTATAGACTAATAGCTTAGCCCCTGGTGGCTAGTGGGTATATGGGTTTCCTGTAATGTATGCGGGTTATTTCCCCTTTCTTAGTAGGCGTGTTTACTAAGACTAATAGCTTAGGCCCCTGGTGGGTGGGTGTGGGTATAGGCGTTTTCTGAATGTCTGCGGGTATTTCCCCTTCATTGTAGCGCTGTTCGTGTAGGAACTAATAGCTGAGCCTGGTGGGTGGTAGTGGGTATATGGGTTTCGGTTAATTGTATGTGGGTTATTCCCCTTTTCAGTAGCGCTGATTTCTATGGATATAGCTTAGCCCTGGGGGTATGGGGTATATTGGGTTTCCTGTATGTATGGGGTATTTCCACTTTGCTTAGAGCGAGTTTCCTATAGATAATAGTTAGCCGTTGGGTAGTGGGTATATGGGTTTCAGTAAGTGTATGCGGGTTTATTCCCCTTCTTAGTAGCGCTGTTTGTTTCCTATAGACTCATAGCTTAGACCCTGGTGGGTAGGGGGTATATGGCGGTTCGAATGTATGGGGGTTATTTCCCATTTCTTGTAGCGCTGTTTCTATAGACTAATTAGATTAGCCCATGGTGGTTAGTGGGGTATTGGGTGCCTGTAATGTAGGCGGGGTTAGTTCCCCTTCTCGTGCGCTTGTCGTGTAGAATGAATAGCTAGCCCCTGGTGGGTAGTGGGTATATGAGGGTTCCTGTTGTAATGTATGCGGGTATTTCCCTGTATTAGTAGCGCTGTTTCTATGAGACAATAGCTTCGCCCCTGGTGGTAGTGGGTATAGTGGGTTTCCTGTAATGTAGCGGGCTTATTTCCTGTTCATAGTAGACGATGTTTCCTTAAGACTACTGCTTAGCCCCGGTGGCTAGGGTATATGGTTTCTGGAATGTAGAGGGTTTTTCCCCTTTCGTAATTGCGTGTTACTATAGATAATAGCTAGCCCCGGGGGCGGTGTAGGGGTATATGGGTTTCCGTAATGCTATGCGGCGTTATTTCCCAGTCTAGGTAGCGCGTTTCCATAGACTAATAGCTTAGCCCCTGGTTGGGTAGTGGGTATCTGGGTTCCTGTCATGTATGCGGGTATTTCCACCTTTCTTAGTAGCGGCTTGTTCCTAGTGTAGGACTAATAGCTGTAGCACCGGTGGGTAGTATGGGATATGGGGTTCGTAATGTATCGCGGGTTATTTCCCTTTCTTAGTTGCGTGTTTCTATAGACTAATAGCTTATTAAGCCCACTGGTGGGAAGGGGTATATGGGGTTCCTGTAACTGATTGCGGGTTATTTCCCCTTGCATAGTCAGCGTGTATTCTATGAGACTAATAGCTGTGCCCCCTGGTGGGTAGTGGGTATATGGGTTTCCTGGTAATGATGCGGGTTATTTCCCTTTCTTAGTAGCGCTCGTTTCCTAGACATAGCTTAGCCCCTGGTGGTGTAGGGGATGGGTTTCTCTGTTAATGTATGCGGGTTATTTCCCCTTTCTAAGTAGCCTGTTCCTATAGACTAATGCTAGCCCTTTTTTTCTTTTTTGGTGGGTAGTCGGGTAGATGGGTTTCCTGTAAATGTCTGCGGGTTATTTCCCCTGTCTTAGTAGCGCTGTTTCCTTATAGGAACTATAGCCTTAGCCCCTGGTGGGTTCGTGGGTATAGGGTTTCTGTATGTATGCGGGGTTTATTTCCCTCTTTCATAGTAGCGCTGTTTCCTATAGCACTAATCGAGCTAGCCCCTGGTGGGTATTGGTGTAATGGGTTTCTGTTTAATGTAGCGTGGGTAATTTCCTCTCTTTACTTAGTTGCGCTGTTCCTATGGACTAATAGCTAAGCCCCTGGTGGGTTAGTGGGTATGGTTATATGCGGTTTCCTTGTAATGCGGCGGTTATTCCCCTTCCATAGTTAGCGCTGCTGTTCCTATTAGGACAATAGATTAGCCCACTGTCGTGTGGTAGTGGGGTATATGGTGTTTCCCTGTAATGTAGCGGGTATTTCCCCTTTCATTAGTAGCGGCTTGTTTACTATAGACTAATAGTTAGCCATGGTGGGGGTAGTGGGTATAGGGGTTTCCTGTAAGTAGCGGGTATTTCCCCCCTTTCGGTTAGTAGCGCTGTGTCCTATAGACATCATAGCTTAGCCCCTGGTGAGGTAGTGGGTATTAGGGTTTTCATGAAGTATGGGGGGTTATTTACCCTTTCTAGTAGCAGGTTCCTATAGATAATAGCTCTAGCCCCTGGTGGGTGATGGGTATTGGGTTTCCTTGTATGTTGCGGTGTTTGTGATTTCCCTTTTCGAGTTAGCGCTGTTCCATATAGACTAATGCTTAGCCCTGGGTGGGAGGTAGTGGGGATATGGTTTCGCTGTCATGTATGCGGGTTTATTTCCCCTTTCTTAGTAGCGCGTTTCCGATAGAATAAGAAGCTTAGCCGGGGGGTTAGGGGTATCGGGGTTCCTGTTTAATGTATGCGGTTATTTTCCCGTTCATAAGTAGCGCTGTTTCCTCTAGACTCTCGCTTAGCCCCTGGGGGTAGGGGTATATGGGTTTTACTGTAATGTATGCGGGTTTTTATTCCCCTTTCATAGTAGCGCTGTTTCGTGTAGACTAATAGCTTAGCCCCTGGTGGGTAGTGGGTATATGGGTTTCCTGTAATGTATGCGGGTTATTTCCCCTTTCTTAGTAGCGCTGTTTCCTATAGACTAATAGCTTAGCCCCTGGTGGGTAGTGGGTATATGGGTTTCCTGTAATTCCGCTTTTGCTGTATCTGTTTTTCAGCTCAAACTTTGTCCCTTGCTTTCCTACTCCTATCCCTATGCTGATGCCGTGGGTTTTTGGGCTTCCCGGAGCGTAGCAATAGATGGTGCGGAGTTTTCATTTAGCTTAAAAGAATCAGATGGGGCCTTATTGATCTGACCACGAGATGACGCCCATTTCTGCTCCACTCATCAAGCGGAGGGCAGGAGTATTACCAAAAAAGTGACTGGAAGGAGGAGTCTGATCTATCAGTCGGATGCTCAATTCTCCAACGATCAAACAGCGCAAATCTTCTGGTGATCGGGCGAAAAGAGTTTGAAAGGTGTCGTGTTTGGCCCCTCCCTCTGCTACTCTGTCCATGGTTTCTGAGAATACCACCCATAACCAGGGCCGTAGTGGGATATGGGTTTCCTGTTAATGTATGCGGGGTATTTCCCCTTTCTTAGTAGGCGTGTTTACTAAGACTAATAGCTTAGGCCCCTGGTGGGTGGGTGTGGGTATAGGCGTTTTCTGAATGTCTGCGGGTATTTCCCCTTCATTGTAGCGCTGTTCGTGTAGGAACTAATAGCTGAGCCTGGTGGGTGGTAGTGGGTATATGGGTTTCGGTTAATTGTATGTGGGTTATTCCCCTTTTCAGTAGCGCTGATTTCTATGGATATAGCTTAGCCCTGGGGGTATGGGGTATATTGGGTTTCCTGTATGTATGGGGTATTTCCACTTTGCTTAGAGCGAGTTTCCTATAGATAATAGTTAGCCGTTGGGTAGTGGGTATATGGGTTTCAGTAAGTGTATGCGGGTTTATTCCCCTTCTTAGTAGCGCTGTTTGTTTCCTATAGACTCATAGCTTAGACCCTGGTGGGTAGGGGGTATATGGCGGTTCGAATGTATGGGGGTTATTTCCCATTTCTTGTAGCGCTGTTTCTATAGACTAATTAGATTAGCCCATGGTGGTTAGTGGGGTATTGGGTGCCTGTAATGTAGGCGGGGTTAGTTCCCCTTCTCGTGCGCTTGTCGTGTAGAATGAATAGCTAGCCCCTGGTGGGTAGTGGGTATATGAGGGTTCCTGTTGTAATGTATGCGGGTATTTCCCTGTATTAGTAGCGCTGTTTCTATGAGACAATAGCTTCGCCCCTGGTGGTAGTGGGTATAGTGGGTTTCCTGTAATGTAGCGGGCTTATTTCCTGTTCATAGTAGACGATGTTTCCTTAAGACTACTGCTTAGCCCCGGTGGCTAGGGTATATGGTTTCTGGAATGTAGAGGGTTTTTCCCCTTTCGTAATTGCGTGTTACTATAGATAATAGCTAGCCCCGGGGGCGGTGTAGGGGTATATGGGTTTCCGTAATGCTATGCGGCGTTATTTCCCAGTCTAGGTAGCGCGTTTCCATAGACTAATAGCTTAGCCCCTGGTTGGGTAGTGGGTATCTGGGTTCCTGTCATGTATGCGGGTATTTCCCCTTTTCTTAGTAGCGCTGTTCTAGTGTAGGACTAATAGCTAGCACCGGTGGGTAGTATGGCGTATATGGGTTCCTGTAATGATGGGGTTATTTCCCCTTTCTTAGTTAGCGCTGTTTCTATAGACTAATAGCTTTTAGCCCACTGGTGGGAGGTGGGTATATGGGTTTCCGTAATCTGTATTGCGGGTTATTTCCCCTTCATAGATCAGCGTGTATTCCATGAGACTAATAGCTAGCCCCCTGGTGGGTAGTGGGTATATTGGGTTTCACTGGTAATGTATGCGGGTTATTTTCCATTTCTTAGTACGCGCTCGTTCCTATTAGGACTATAGCTTAGGCCCTGGTGGGTAGTGGGATGGGTTTTCTGTATGTATCGGGTTATTTCGCCCTTCTAGTAGCGCTGGTTCCTATAGACTAATAGGCGTAGCCCTTTTTTCTTTCGTGGGTAGTGGGTATAATGGGTTTCATGTAAATGTTGCGGGTTATTTCCCCTGTCTTAGTAGCGCGTGTTTCCTATAGAATATAGCTAGCCCCTGGTGGGTATCGTGGGTATAGGGTTTCCTGTATGTATGCGTGGGTTTATTTCCCCTTTCATAGTAGCGCTAGTTTTCCTATAGCACTACGAGCTTAAGCCCCTGCGTGGGTATGGTGTATAGGGTTTCTGTTAATGTAGGGGGTTATTTCCCCTCTTTCTTAGATCGCGCTGTTCCTATAGATAATAGCTAGCCCCTGGGGGTCTAGTGGTAAGGTATATGCGGTTCTCCTGTAAGTATGGTTGCGGTTATTCACCCTTCATAGTTAGCGCTGCTGTTCTGATTAGGACTAATAGTTAAGCCCTGTGTGGTAGTGGGGTATATGGTTTCCTGTTAATGTATGCGGGTTTTCCCCTTTCTTAGTAGCGGCTGTTTACTATAGACTTAATAGTTAGCCCATGTGGGGTAGTGGGTATAGGGGTTTCCTGTAATGTAGCGGGTTATTTCCCCCTTTCGTTAGTAGCGCTTTGTTGTCCAGTAGATAATAGCTTAGCCCCTGGTGGGTAGTGGTATATGGTTTTCCATGTAAGTATCGGGGTTATTTACCCTTATCTAAGTAGCAGGTTCTATAGAATAATAAGCTCTAGCCCCTGTGGGTTGGTATATGGGGTTCCTTGTATGTTGCGGTTGTTTTTGTGATTTCCCTTTCTTAGAGAGCGCTGTTCATAAGACTAATAGCTTAAGCCCCTGGTGTGGGGGTAGTGGGGATATGGTTTCGCGTAATGTATGCGGGTTTATTTCCCCCTTTCTTAGTAGCGCTGTTTCCGATAGAATAAGAAGCTTAGCCGGGGGGTTAGGGGTATCGGGGTTCCTGCCTGTAATGTATGCGGGTTATTTCCCCTTTCTTAGTAGCGCTGTTTCCTATAGACTAATAGCTTAGCCCCTGGTGGGTATTGGGTATATGGGTTTCCTGTAATGTATGCGGGTTATTTCCCCTTCCATAGTAGCGCTGTTTCCTATAGACTAATAGCTTAGCCCCTGGTGGGTAGTGGGTATATGGGTTTCCATGTAGTTCCGCTTTTGCCGTATCTGTTTTTCAGCTCAAACTTTGTCCCTTGCTTTCCTACTCCTAACCCTATGCTGATGCCGTGGGTTTTTGGGCTTCCCGGAGCGTAGCAATAGATGGTGCGGAGTTTTCATTTAGCTTAAAAGAATCAGATGGGGCCTTATTGATCTGACCACGAGATGACGCCCATTTCTGCTCCACTCATCATGCGGAGGGCAGGAGTATTACCAAAAAAGTGACTGGAAGGATGAGTATGTTCTATCAGTCTGGTGCTCAATTCTCCAACGATCAAACAGCGCAAATCTTCTGATGATCGGGCGAAAAGAGTTTGATATATACCATTGCAGAGAGTGAGACTGGATTTAAAGACACAGTAGATGGGTGAAAAATGATTCAGCAATCAGACATATATACCATTGCAGAGAGTGAGACTGGATTTAAAGACACAGTAGATGGGTGAAAAATGATTCAGCAATCAGACATATATACCATTGCAGAGAGTGAGACTGGATTTAAAGACACAGTAGATGGGTGAAAAATGATTCAGCAATCAGACATATATAAATGACTACAAAAAATACGTTCAGACACATACTACGTGCTAATTTTGTCACAGAATTTACCAATGAGTCAATGAGTGAAATCTGTTACTGGATATTAGTTGCGGATGTA